>BJBW01006913.1:19103-63801 GCA_004320125.1 Scolopax mira
AGAAGAGTTTGGCTCCCTCCTCCTTCAACCCACCCTTGGCAAGCATTTGTTGTGAACATGAGCATTAATTACTTTTCAGATATTGAATTCCTCTCTTATCATGTCTGACCTTCTTCATCTGAGTAACAAGTTAAATAACAAACTTTTGGGTCAACACCATAGTTTAATTAGTGAAATTAAAAAAACGCAATGCATTTGTATGTGCTGGTGATACATCGTGAAAAGAAAAACCTTCTCCACCAGAGCCAGTTGTCTAGGTTTTTCCTACAGTTAATAAATGTATATGGAGAGATCCCTAGAAAGATTTATCCTAGTTGTCCTAGGATTAGATTGAATTGTTCTGTGGAGGTTTCATTTCCTGTTGACTGCAGAGGGTGTTAGATAGTTTAGAAAGATACCTCATGTTTGTAGAGATAGACTTAGATATGAGTAATATGAACCTTAGTTTTTTCAACTTAAAATCTAAGATGTGAACATGGCATAATCATCAGTTACATTGCTTATTTAACACAGCTTCATGAATTTAACTGATTGATTCAGTTTCATCCTTATGCATACTATAAATTAATATGTAAAGGATATTTCCTCTGAGACGAAACGTGCTATTTTCAAAGAAAATGTTTTCTGTTATCAGTGATTATGGTGTGTCCAAAGCAATCAGTCTTCCCTGCAAATGTTTGGTATTACTCTAATGTAAATAAAATTTCATACTAATGCATGTTCTGTTACTCATACAGGTTTATCTTGAAACAGTTATTAGATCTGGTCAGCTTCTAATGATGCTGCTTTTGTACTGTCAATGACATGCTTGACTGACAATGCACTGACATTGCAGTCCTAAGTATTTTACCCTTTACTTTTTAGATTCTTTGCAACCCTATAGAACTCCTGCCCTAGTATACAAATCCACAAAAGGTAGAGAGGAGATGTGAAAGCCAGCAGAAAGATCAAGGAGGTATCTCAGTTTGGAGGTGAAAGAGAAACCTTCAGAGACTTCATGAGCTACGGAGACTCTTTCGGGTAAAGCCTACTAAGGCAACACAGTCCGTCCTCATTTCTGTCTTCCTTCAAAAAAAAAAGAAACCCAAGCCAAACAACACCTCTCCCCATCACTGTTTTTGGCATTCACTTAAACGGCCAACAGGAGAGGTCACTGACCTGGAACAGCAATGGGACTTAGTCCAAAAGAAATGTCTTAATTACCACTTTTGCTTACAATCCATGCCTCTATGTGGTTATGCACCTTGGGAGAGCAAACGTTGCCACTCTATTTTAAGATACTGTCTTTTCCACCAAATAATTAAAGGACAGTGGGACGTCTTTTCTCCCATCCCAATGTGTCCATATTCAGTACATATCTTGTTGCCTATGGAGGGCAGCATAATCTCTGGGTAAAGAAAGAGAATTGCATAGGTGCTCAAAGATCATGCATACTATCATTTACATGGTGATGATTTTGGAACTGCTAGTGTCTATACTCCAAGATCATGCCTCTTGGCAAGCAGAGTGGTAAATACACATTTATTCTCTTATTTCTGTTTTTATTAAAGGAGAAAATGAAGATGAAATAATACGGATAGGTGCTGTAGAAATACAATGTTACATAAAGTGTCTCTAGGTTCATTTCTGTAGAATTGCTGACGTCCTTTTAACTGAAAACAACATGTCCCATGTTATTTAGGAATCACCAAAGGCAATACTCAACTTTTGGTCTTCTGTTTTGATGGATGTCTTCTCCTTCTATTCAATACCTATTGAATATAGATACTCAATCTGCTCAAATCACACTAACCAGAGGAAATCTCCCTCAGTAGAGAATTAATTTGCAGTACTCTAAATCAAGGGCTTTTATTCCAGAAATTGTCCCAGAATGGGACAAACCTGATCTAAGTCTTAAGGAAGACTAGATGGCAACAAGGACATTTCTGAACTCTGGGACCAGGATCTGCACCATGCACTGGTTGTTGGGGTGCTGTAGGTTCTCCAGCGCCTCCTAGGAAATCAGTTGCCAGCTGCAGTTTGATGTAGTTTGTAGCCAGCTCGTATGTTATATTACAGTTGCTGGAAGCTGCAGTGGTTTGTTTCTTGATTGTGACTGGGTTACATACCAACTCCTGAGGAGGAGAGACATCAACATAGCTCCTGGCAGCTTCTTACACTGAAAGTCAGATTTTTAATTTTTATCACTGAACTTCCATTTCTATTCAAGATGCTAAATAGTTTTGATATTTTTGCCTATACATTCTTTCTGACTTTGAAGAAAACACACTAAAAATTTTAATTAATTCTCTTCTTAGAAATGTAAAACCAATAACAATACATCATACATCTAAAAAGCATTTCATTAAAGATAACATCAGAATATATTGCTAGTTATAGATCATTTAATTGTTATGTATTAAAAATAAGATATTCCTAACATTCTTTTCGAGCTTTCATATTCTTGAAATTTATTATGTCAATCGTCAGCTGCTATGACATCACAAGATGAATTCAAAGCAATAATTACTTTAGTATTTAAAATGCTTGGAGTGTACCAATTATTCAGGCTACTAAGTGAAAGTAAAAATGTCAACTTAGCTCTCTAGAATCTCATAATGTTTAAAGGTTCATGAATTACACATGGACCAGACAGAAAGTGAGAAACTAGAGTTTGACTAAAAGACATTTTCTATGCAAAATATGCTGAAATAATATTTTAATATATTCTAGTAATTAATCAAAATGATTTAAAACATTTGGTTATTTAAGGCCCTGTATTTTAATTTAGTTTCATTGTAAAGCTTTCCTATATTTATTGTAATATGTAAGTAAACAGAAAATGTCTAATGCTTAACAAATACTCCTCTGTAAAATGTAAGGATCCAGATCTTGCATTTTTGCTATTTGAACCAAGTTGAGAAATACAGGCACCAAGGACATGTGTCTGACCCCTGAAATTTTATTAATTTATTTTTAAATCCTACCTCATGGTTTTCTCCCTGAATAGTTTGTCTGTATACTGCAGTTCTTCAGAAGTAAGGTTATGTCTCCTTTTCTGGTTCCAGATAATGGAAGTATAAGAAAATAGCCTTGGGAGTAGACTTTTAATCCATCAGACCTCTACAGAAAACTATTGCTATAGGCTAATGAAGAAAGAACTAGAGGGCCAAGTAATACAGTCTATTTCGTGTTCAATCTTTCTTTATTAAAATAACCAAGAAGAAGGATCGGTTCTTTGTCCTCTTATACCCGCCTGTTACCAATGCCAGCTATAACTGTAATTAAACTTGTACTTATAGTGACAGGAATAAAAACATTTAGTATATAGCCATCTTTTTAGCTGATTGGAAAATGTTCAGTACCAGTATTCATATTCACTTATAGTTCATGTATATCTTTAAAAGTTAAGAATGTCCCTTTCTTTGCAGGGGTTTGAAAGTCCCTGCTCTCATGCCTACCTCTGGAATGATTTCTCTTGGAAGCCATACATTTGCTGTACTGTGCAAACCATTGTACATAGGGCTTGTCTACCCAAGCCAATGAAGAAACAAGTACTGCTTCTATTTTTCATCTTTGCTCCAATTCTGGTGAGCTGTACTGAAGCAGCACAACTCAAAGTGGATGGAAGAATCTCTCTCTCTGTATATAAACTATAAGGTCTAACTCAATTATAGACAAAGCAAGCCATACCAGATATGCAAACATTAATCTATGAAAGCTTGTTTTAGTTTCTTTTCAGGTATATGGACAGTATGGGGTCAGATCTGGTTGAGCTTATAAATCTTTAATGAGTGTAGTGAATTTGTGGACTGTTCATATTTGTATTTCAATAGTTCAGAAGTTCCATTATAGAAGGATCACATTGCCATTGATTATGAAGGATTAACTTGCCTTTGAGATCTTATCTGGTTATAGAAAGCTGTGTTTGAACTCAATTAATTTCTTATTTCTCTTCAAAAAGCCTTCACTGGTGAAATGCTGCAGAGGCAACTCACTATTTTTAAAATCTTTGGTTTTAAAAATTCTAAGATGTATGTAGCTGCAGTCACATCCACTCACTAATATTGTGACACACCTGGTTTTCAAGTTATTCAGAACCTCAAGGAAAACTGAAAACTGTGGTGGGAGTCATGTATTGAACGAAAGCAGAAGCCAAGAAAGATTATTGCAGTAGTCTGTATTGGTTTCCAAATGTCTTTAAATTAAGACTGATGTTGTGTATGGCTTATAATGCAAATAATAAAGAATACATCTAGTGATGTATTTCCTGGGTGAGTATTCACAGCTTTCAGGTGGAAGGGGATCACTGTCCAGAAGATTTAATTGGCCAGCAAGGTGTCATCCATTCATATTATTAAGGCTATCAGCAATGATTTTTGAACACTCTTGGTGGTTTTCATATCCAGCTCCTCAGGTATATTCTGAATCTTTGGAGATAAAACATCAGGTTACGAAAACGTTTTTTTCTCAGGTTATTAGTCACACTCAGCTCATTATCTTCTCTAGTTCAAGGCCAGAAATCAGTGCGACTTTTGGTAAACTAAAATCCTATTATAAATATTCTACTATATAAAAAAATAAACTTTTGCTCTTCAGACCTCTCTAAGGGTGATAATCATAATTAAAAATGTGATTCATTTATTCAGAGTTATTATGCTTAATGACTTGCTGAAATAACTTTCAAAGATCTTATGAAAAATTAAAATCTCAGTTAAATTCTAAAGTGCATTGGTTCTGACTTAGAACAATTTATTCTATTTAATCTATTATAAAATTGTGCTATTCATTCAAACTGTTAACCAGAGTCTCCACAGAGTATTACTGTGTAAATTAGTTGTTAAGGACTGAAAACTGAGACAGAGACACATTATTTTCAGTATGTGTTAATAGCTTTACGTGATGCTGTTAAGTGATGATGAAATAAAAACATTACTGTGATGCCAGAATAATTATGACGTATACTAGGAAGAGAAATTTAGCTTATTCTTAAAACCTTAGAAACTATAGAACCATATAAATGCTAATGCATAGGCTAAAACGTAACCATATTTTAAAGTGTAGCTATGTTAAACATGCAAATATCGTGTATTGTCAGAAGTGTATTGTACGTATATTGATCAGAAAATCAATAAGAAAATTTATGATTAAACACTGGAATTATTGGTACAAACATTTGTGAATAAAGGAAACCTGAGGAGAAATACTCAACAATATCATTACAAGGGCACTGTAAGTTTGCAACATAGTATGACCACAAAAACCAGAAAAAAAGCTTACATTTCAATTTCTTGGTGTAGAACTATATCCAAACTTTTTCAGAATATGTGAGGTTTTTTTCCCTCCATATGCCAGGGAAGGAGGTAATAGGACTAGGTGATTCTGATCCAAAAGCCGATGTAGGCAAAGGAAAAGATCTTGCAGCTGACTTCATTGCACTTTTACTGCACATATTGCAATCTGATCAGGTTATGGTGGCTGATATCAATCATAGGAATTATACAATTTTTTAAAAGTATGCCCTCAGTCAACTCCACAGATGGTATCCATCACCATTGCAAGACATGTTACTAGAAAATACTGAAAAAAGTAGAAAATTTAGAAGAAGATTTAAAATATGATGTTGAAGATATATTCTGAGATTAGATAATAGTTTATATTATAATTATTGAGTAGTAAAAGAGTGAGGATGACCTATAAGTAAACTATAAACATATGAAAACTTTATGAAAAAAGTTTAGAATGCATTCTTTAATGAATAAATAAAAGCAGTCTGTATTAAGGAAAAAAAGCAATTAAACTTAATTTCAGGAATACAAACTATGACTATAGTTTTGCAGACAAATAGGCAAGAAAAAGTAATTTACCTGTTTAAAAGGAAATTAGAAACCAATGTATCTCTCTGGAGGGAGGCAGGTGGTATAACAAATATTTGCCATCTTGAATTTGGCAGCGAATCCAAGTCCATGCAATAGGCAGAAATAAACTTCATACTTTATTGGAGTGTTTAGTGATTTAATGGTTTTTAAACTAAGTCTTTGTCCTTTGCTGTACTTCTCCTTCAGTAACGTGATGCTAGATTCCACAATAAATATTTTTTCACCTAAAATCAAAAAGAGAGGTGTCAGATAAACCTCTAAGAGCAAGCAAACTACAAATATAATGACACTAAAGACTGAAAGTTATGAAAATGTTATAAGTTAATAAAATGGCATCTTTCTGTGTTCAACAGGGCTGTAAAAAGTGTGCTGTTCCTGTGTAAATCATAATCAATACCTGTAATTTTTAAATGTATACTTGGGTTTTGGGGTCATCATTAATAGTGTGATATTTTATCTGCTTTAGCATGAGTACATAAAAGCACTATGTTCTGATGAGGTGGAAACAATTTTACTGTACTGTATTGTTAGCAAATTTAGTAGGTGCAATAATTATGTAACTATTTAAAGCATACTGATGCACACTTAAAGCACCAAGTTACATTTGATTTTGCTTACAGTAGACTTAAAGCATAATGTAATATTGTAATGTATTTCTTATTCTATGACCATTATTGATATCTCAAGGTATTAAGATAAAAGACTGTATTTTGTTTTTAAAAAGTTAAGTGAGAAAACCAAACCAAAATATGTAATATGTATTGTGTTGTGCATTAGTGCCTACTTCTAGGCATAGGAAACCTTATTACTTAGTACCAACACAGAAGTTGAATTTAACTGTTCATTTAAACACAAGGGAAAAGCACATTAAATTTTTTTCAGGTTGGATGGAAGCTGAGTTGGAAGTGACTTCAAGGCCCAGAGTACTTGTGAGGATAAGTAGAAGGACACCAATTCAGAGGATTCTTTTGAATATTTTGTTTTGGTTTTAATCAAGGAATTTAAAGCAGGTATTTCCCACAGCAGCTGTGTGGATCTCACTAGTATTTATATTGACCTCTTAATTGTTATAAAAACATGTATTTTGGTACAATTATCATTAACCTGAAAGCAATAACCTTTTACATGTTTAAAGTGGTTGCAGTGCTTGTTATTACAGCCCACTTTCAATGCTGTTCATTTAGTATGCTGTGTTTTTAACACAAATGTAATCCACTCTGCATTTTCCATTTAAAATGCATAAGGCAAAGTGCATCATAACAGGATGTAACTACGTATTAATCAAATTAGCACAACACTTCAAAGGCCCTGGCTTTTTACTAGGCTACTGTTAGATCACAATTCATGATGGAAAGAAGCAGCGTAATGAAAGGCTTGGCAAGGGAGCTGTTTATTTTTTTTCCAGAAAGATATATTGGGGGTTAATTTTCATGATGGGAAAAAATGTGGAGGAAAGTAACAGTAAGCATTAAGCTAAAGCACAATAAATGGAATTTAAAATACTACTGCGGCTTTGCTATTGACAAACATAAATGTAGTAATTAGTTGATGACATAACAGAGCTCAAATGACCTATTGTTTAATTATTCAAACTTCATGACCCAAACAAAGAAGAGTCAGATTATTCAATATTCACATTGTGAAACAGGAACAGCTGGGAAGATTCATCCCCCATCGTACATTTACTTACTACATATACATGAGACCCTTCAGCTAATACTTCTTCACTACTGTTTCTCAACACTTTCAAGTATATACTACCCATTTTCAGTTTATGACCATTTAAAATTATGTTTCAGAAAATGAAGTGAAGCCTTGTAGCATATTGACTTCTATGAGAAATAGTCATGATTTAGGAAACCCTATCTAAGATGCTTTCAGTGGAGTACAGCAAAGCATCAGGAGCAGATAAGGGAATGGTGTCTGCATTCCTTTCCTTGTACTATAAGGGCTTGCCATAAAACATGAAAATAGTTTTCCTGCTTGGATGTATATTCTAACATCACTAGACTTTCAGCAGAAATTAAAAGGGTTTATGTTAAACTTTGGAATTACTTTTAAAATTTATCAATTTGTATTTGTCTCAATAATATATTTCCATTTTCTTAATGTATGTTTTTAGACTGTAGGGTAGGGTAATTTGGAAGTCAGTCTGAAAGTCAGTGTTGAAACTATTGTTGACTTTATCTGCAGCAAGACTGAATTAATGTGTTCAACCAAGCCTTCCTTAAAGTAGCAATAACTTCCTTGTCTTCCACATTCTGCCATCCACTTTTTTGCTACTTACTTTTTATTTATGCAAACTTTTATGCACGCAAGCTATTAATGTTGTTTTCTAAATCAGTATGTAGTCATTGCACCCACTACTCTTTTCTGTTTATTCCCAGTAGATGGAGGAAATAGTACTCAATCCTCTAGTTTATGTTTTGTGAAACATATAAAAGATCTTTATGGTGATATCTCTGTTTTCATTATTGAAGTGCATTAGTAAATCCAAAACCTGGATGAGCACCTTTTTTGAGAAGCTGAAAACAACTTAAATTTATCCTATGGAAACCCGCTTTGACATACTTGATTTGACACAGGCACATAGGCTCTTGCTAGAGAAAATCACTGAGGAAATGTTATCTTAAGTTATGATGGTAATGCTTCCAAAAGGAAGATTGAAGGTGACAGGCTAAATCTTTAGGAACCTTTCAATTATGAAAGAATGCAGTCAGTAAAAACGCAAAAACTGTTCGGAGATTAAAAATATTAAAAATAGAATCTACCTCTAAAATACACACATCCTTTTATGTGATATCTATATTACAGACATCATTGCAAATATATAGGAATTTTATATGAATAATAACATAAATCTGTATTAGTTGTCCTTATATAGGGGATCTGTGGATTAGATAAAACAGATTTAAAATGCTACTGGAACCATCCTTCAACCATGCTTCAAATCCAACTCAAGACATGTTTTGAGGAAGAAGTTCAGTATTTAAATATGTCTTCTTCCTCTGTTAAAAAAAATAAGACACTGAACTGGAAACTTAAAAAGCAACTAGATTAATATTCTTTGATGTTGAATAGTTCAGTGTGATATTTTTAACTATTTTAATCTTGAGATTTTTTCTGTTTGGGAGAAGCGAGATTACTGACAAAAATCTCATATGTATTGATATAGATAAATACAGTCATATAAAAACCATCTGTTATTACTGATTATAATATGAGAACTGCACACACACAGACACAAATTTCCTTTGCTTTTAAAAATCTCAACAATTTAACTCAAGCCAAACTTTTCATTGCACCTGAAGAGTTGGCATCTAATAATAATTACATGCATAGTTATTACAGTATTCACATTTAGTTCTGAGTCTGCCATGTGCTGAATCAAAAATATTTTATTCTGAAAATTTCCAGCTAACTTCCAGTTTGAGTTTACAGGTTAAATTACCTTTTTGGTATCATGTATGTATCATGCATCTTGAGATTACCTCTTTGTTTTAGTTGTTTCCTCGATTTTTTACTTCTAGGATGAATTTTAATTTAATATACCTGTTATCAAAACAGGGAAACGATAATTCTTTTTCTGTTTCATACTTTGTCTAGGGGATCAGGTTGCCTAAACTGGGCTCTTCTGGAGCACTGAAATTCCCTTTATACCACTACAACAAGGACAGAGAATATGATGCTCTACATGAGAGTGCAGAAGGATCCAAGAGATAACTCCTGGCAGGGAGTTTTCAAAGCTATTTGTCTCTCATATCACCATTTAGACAGCATAGGTCAGAAGACTATAAGTACAGCACCTCAGGGAGAATTATATTGTTTTAATGGAAGGTAGAAACATGTTTTTAAATTAATTTTAAGAGAGGGGAAGAATTGTACTGGTAATGAACAGAGTGCTTTTTAGAGAAAAGACTATCTTTTCTCTAAAGGGTGGTGGGAAGAATGGTATTGAGTTTTACTTATGTAGCTCTCCTTCGGAAATATGACCACAGGAGCTCTTCCAAAAACAAGAAGCAGATAACGTGGTGAGAGTTCAGGTATCTCTCTGAGAAAAGCTCTCATGCCTAGGAGGAGTTTTCTTTAGATACTTCAGATAAAATGTATCTTTCAAACTCTTGAAATGCATTCATCTTGAAT
Organism: Scolopax mira; assembly: GCA_004320125.1. Classification (NCBI taxonomy): domain Eukaryota; kingdom Metazoa; phylum Chordata; class Aves; order Charadriiformes; family Scolopacidae; genus Scolopax; species Scolopax mira. The sequence goes on from BJBW01006913.1 coordinate 29,105, forward strand.
CAAGTACTCCGTTTTGCCAAGGCTTTTATAGGTATTTTTAACAATATTTAATACTGAAACAAATGTTGGTTTTTATATCTATTTTTAGTTCCCTCTTAATTAATTTAATTCCTCTGCATTAAAGTAATCTTGGGCGAAATTCTTCAGCCTTTGTTTATGCATAAAAAGAAGCTACTCTATGTTTCAAGAAGCTTTTGTTTGCCATTCATTTCCTCCTAGTCTAAAAGCAAGCCACCTCATCCCACCCCTGAGATGATTTTCAAGGCATGAATAGCTCTCTCCATGACTTGCCTTGGATCTTAGGTACAAATGTATCTGGTTTATATATTCTGTCCACTGGTTTGTTTAAAAATAGACTAAAAAATTAAGTTATTTCATGAATAAGAGTAGAACTTTCAAGATTTTTTAAAAATCGTTACTTAGGATATGGGATACATATGCCGGAAATTGCACTATTTATTTTTATACTGCAAACCACTCAAGTTCAAGTATTAGAGATAAGAATAAATAAACGAATTTAAAATAAAATCCCATGTGTCACTGAAAAGTTTTTATTACTAGGCCTGGAGTTATCTCAGAAGCCAGACAACTATATTTCAAATATTCACACAGTTTGTCATATAGAAACAATATTCTTGTTCAATTCTTTTTCAGTCTTTCAAGGTGTGTAGATCTCCATAAAATCAAGCCAGCAAATGCAAGAGATTGCAGTCCAACTAAATTTTTTAATATTTACTATTTTTAAGATTATTTTCTCAAGGTATAAGCTAAAAAGGATACAGTCAAGATTCAGTTCCAAATATAAATGTACATTTCTGTGTTGATATTTCAAGAGTTCAGTCATGAAGTTATTCTAAAATTTTAAGACATTTAATCTAAATTTATAACTTTATCACATTCTGTTAACAGACTTTGTTGTTACTTCTTTAATTAACTATCCAGAATGAGAGATTTTCAATAAGTGCTTGCATAGAAATGTGCTAACATCTCCTCACCCTAAAAATATCAAAATGGTACTTGTTTTATTAAATGTAAAACTTTTCCTTTGACACATGCTTCTGTTTCTGTGCATGGTATGAAAACTCTACCAGGATACATTAAAACAGAGCATACATTTTTTTAGTTTGGTGAAAGCAAAGGTGAAAATATTCCCACTATACCTAGTCTGACACTTCAGAAATCACCAAATAGCAAATATTTTTCTCGTCTGTTTTGTGATAGCTGAAAAACAAATTCTGATTTACTTGGTCTGAATATGAATTTTAGTTATAAAGTAAGCAGAAGAAAAAGTGCAGCAATATACTGAATGAAGCCTTTGTTCAACAAAACCAAAAAGGCTTTGTTAAAGAACTATCTCCCAAATATCTTTCAGCAAAAACCCTCAGTCTTTTGGTGAAGAAGTTTTTCTTTTTCAAACTGTAGCCACACTTTTTGCATCACAATTTAGTATTTAAAAAATGTTATCAACCAAAATGTCAAATTAAGTTACATGATGCTAGAGTATCCAATCATTGCAAAGTTTTGCTCTTAGCCCTATCTGTATCTAATATTTACCTTTGGTATCTCTCTGTTGGTTTTTTGTCTTCCAACCAACACTTGCTGCCACCCATACATAGTAGCCAGTTGGTGGCCCTGAAGACTTACTAAATGTGGTTGCTGTTGTCTTTGTCATTCTGCCCCTAGCTGTAATAAGTCTGGTTCCTAAGACCCATTTAAACAATTTGCCACTGATGCCTGGGAAGGAACTCTGAAAAAAAATTCCTTGCACTCCTTTCTTCTTTTTCCACAGTGCATAATGAGGTATTAGCTATCTTTCACTTGCATTCAGTCTTGGTAGAGCAGGACAGTACTGGTAACATAACTACTCACTTACTTGTGAGATTTCAAACCCAATTCTCAGAGCAAAAGGCTTAGATAACGTCTGGTGTCCACCCAAAATGAAATGAATCTCCTAAACTTTTGGATAGTTTTGTTCATTGTGAATATAAATGTGCTGTAGTCAACCAGTTAATATCCTACTTAAACAAAGTTTACTTAATAAAAAAGGCTTTAATTATATACAGCTGTATACCATTAATATTCTTGGACAGAGCTTTCTGCATACAGGAAGATATAAAGTAAATTAACAAGACATGACCTAAGACGATACATAACTGTTTCCTTAGTTCCAAAAATGCATTTATTGATTTTGTTTTCAACACGGTCAGAATAATACAAACATTTGTCAGCTGCATCCTCTAGCACTCAGCCCAGGCAGAACTATTAAAAGTTACCCTTATAGATTCCACCACAAATAAAATGTTGCAGTATATACCGCTGCACCTCTTCTTCATATATACAAATAAATATAATCTTCACAGAGTAGTGTTAGCAGTATTAGGATACTTCAGTTGCTATTGGTAACAATAGGGATGATAATACTTTTGGGATGAATTATGTATTAATTGTTTTGTTGAAAAAATGGAGATGAACTTTATTTATGGCTGGGTTTCTCTAAAAGGGTTACAAGGGTTGCTCTTTTATTGTGCATGCCAGGTTTTCAAATCAATATTTATACATTTTCTGCAATGCTAATGCAACCCTATCCATTTGTTAAAATAAACAATAAAACCTGACCTATTTACAGTGCTCTATGTATGTTATACCAGCTATTCTATAAACATCATTGTAGAGAATTAACACTATAGATTCAGCAGCATAATTTATCAAATGTGCTGTCTGAAAATTAAAGGCCTTGTTCTATGGTGCTTTCGTGTATGTAACACTCTGAAGTGTTGTGGAGTTCTCTGCATGATAATGGTTTCTGGACTGTGCAGCATAACTGTGGTCCAGAGAAATCTGGAAATTTATTGTAAACTTGAAAATCCAGAGTTTCAAGGATCAGGCCAGATTCTCTGCTAATTTCCAGGAAAATTAGCTCCTTTGAATACAAATTTATACCTTCTGAAGATGTAATTAATGCCTGTGAGAATATATCTCCATTCTAAATTGCTAGATTTCTTAATACTCTTCCCATCACTTCTCAACTTTGACCCTATAGAATCACTGTCTACTGAAAGGAGAGGGGTTTTTAGCCTACGTGGCTCATCCATCTTTAAATCTTTTCTTCGATCTTCTTTTCTTTTTAAAACCAAGACTGCTGACAACTACACTGAGTGTTAGCTGAGTGAGTAGCCTTAATTTATCTTATTAGAATCTGAGCCCCGACCACCAACCTCATTTCACCTCAGACCTTTTCCCCACATTTATTAAAAATGACTTATGTCTCTCTAGGACAATTTGCATAGAAAAGATATGTCAAGTGCTTAAGTGCAACGGATCCTATATTCGCTATACCCATATCACGATTTTCACCAGCTCATAATATTAAAAATTAATTTTAGATATATAATGAGAAAAGTGCTTATAAATAAGAACAAACTGTAAGTAGCTGTATTGGGAAATTCCATTTTGCACAATGAAAGAATATGCAGGCAGAAACAGTGAGAATAACTGATTCTTGTCATGTGCAAAATAAGAGCAGTTTCACTGACCACAACTAAATCTAGAGCAGATTTTGATTGAAATTATAGACTCAAGGCTTGAAAATTTATTTCTAGAAGCAGATATAACTTTGGAAATAGGGCCATGAATTTAGCATCACGTTATCCTTAAAGGAACTTTAAATACTTTTTTTTTAAGAAAATCAGCTGCTGATTGTTGCAGAAATAAAACATATACAGTCTTATCTTTCTCTATTGAAGTTAATGGGAGTCTCACTGCAACAGGGAGCGTTGACCTATATTCTTCAGAGATTTTCTCCAAAGAACATAAAAGTAGCAACTGAAACATATTGGTAAAAATCCACAAGCAGAGTTTTAAGGTCAAAAGACATCTTTCCAATAGTCAAGACTGAGCTTCATCCCACCTAAATTTAGTTGTTGCAAGTTGGTCTAAGTCACCATAGAAATCAGTACGCCTGGACAGAGGTTCACCTTTCATAACGTCAGTGTCAAAGATAGATGGATAGATTGCCCTTTGGCTGCTTGTATCTCCCCATTGACTATCAAAGAGCACAAACAGATCTGGTCATACTAGTTCAAGATAAATGAAACTAGATGATTAGTCCAGCTCTGACCCTGACCTCTTGCATATTGAAAGCTATGGAGCTTTACAAACTTATTCCAATAGAGGGAATTATTCTTTTACTGCGGGAACACTAACCAATAATGTTTGGTTGAACTAAAGATGACTTGTCAAACATACAGTATTTCCATCATGATGCTCCAAGTCTGTAAGTAAAGACTTGACTGATTTCATCAAAGATCACGTGCCCTCTCACACAAAGCTCTCTCTAAGCCCAGAAGCTGGCTGCTTGACATGAGGCATGGCACAAGCAGCTCCAGTCTGGCAGCAACACCATTAGTTATGGACTAAACTAGTAGCAAACCTGCATGGGTTGATGGCAAGACAACTGATATTGGAGAAGCAGATATTTAAATATACTGAACACCTCCATTCCTCTGATAAAAAATAGCCACTGATAAGGATTTAATGAAGGACAAATGGTTTCAATACGTACATAGGCACAGTTCCCATTAGCAGCGAATAGAAATTATTTGTTTGCTTTTTTCTTTTTGAATATCTAATATGGTCATGAGGAAAAGACCACTGTCCTTAAACATGATAAATAATTACTTTTATTGCTACAATCTACAAAAGATGAGGAGAATAAACAACAAAGAAAGTTCTTTCAGTTCTTATTTCTCTCATCGTATTTACTTTTCTTAAATAATAAAAAAAAAAAGAAACATTCATTCATTCAACATTCTGGCTAAAGTTAAATTTAAGATTAGTTTTTAGGAAAGTAAAGTGCTTAACTTATTTTAACTGATTGCTGATAAAAATCCCTTCAATATCACTTAGTACACACTCTAAACACTTGACGGGCAGGAGAAGATACAAGTGCTCCCTCACTACACCAAGAGGCTGGATGAGCTCTGATGTTGCTGTCCCACATCCTACAGTTGACAAGATCCCTGTATTATCTGTTCTGTAAGTGGAGCACTCACATTTATCATTGCAGGAGCTGTCACTGTTACTTTTTCCCATATGATATTTAAGGTGACTGCCTAAGATATCCTCTTCTTCCTCCAATTTAAATGTGGAATTAAGCATAGTTATAGTATTCACTATTGACATAGATGGAAGAGAGAAACATAAAATTATTTGTAATGTTTGCTGCCGAACCTCGTTCTGATTTGCTGTGCGGTAGCAAGACCATCAGATTTTATATACTTATGTGTAAAACATATATATATATATATATATATATATATATATATAAAATATATATATATACATGCCATTAGCCAAATTTGGAACAGCCTGTTTCTTTTTGTAATCAAAAAAACTGCAAAAAAAAAAGTACATGGAAAGTAGAAGAAAGAAATCACAAGAGCCTTTACGGTTTCAATGATGTGGTTTCTCTAGCTATAGAAAATGGAGTTATACTTAGCTAGTTAAGAAATATTTAATAATATCATTCTCAGAAATGTTTCTGACAAACAACTGAATAAGGCTAAATGAGTGGGTAGGGCTGTCTGTATTATTTAGGACTTTCTATTACAGTTACAGTCCTTACTGGTCTATTCCAACCATTTGAATTAACGCAGAAACACAGATGTGTCAAGGCAAATGAAATTAAGTATAAAACAATCACAGAAATTAAATACTCTGTCTTTTCCTGTTCCTTTAAAGGCCATTACAAAATATGCTTGTCTGAAATTTTATTTAGCTATCTGAAAGACTTTTGAATTGCTCAAAAATTAGAAACATGGCAATTAATTCTGTGTAAATCTAGAGAGTTCATAGTTTTTGCTTTACCTGATAATTTTTGTTAAAATTTTGGCTGTATGAATAGTTTGTATTTGGCCATCATTCAGTACTACAGCCTTTTTTTGGGGTTTTTTTTTTTTTCACCTTTAATTTTTCTTGTCTTTCTCTTTTTCCTGGTGATTTCTGTGTGGGTTTATTTATTCATTTAATATGTTTTGTCACTGAGAAAATGGAAAGTCTTTGTTTCTTGAAAAGCTAGGAGGGTCAAAATAATGTAAAACTGAAAGTAAAAAAGATCATCCAATTTATCTGAAAAATTGGAAAATCTCAGAAATTTTTAATTTTGGGCATAAAATATATTTTTTTAATGTCTTTGGGGGGGGGAAGCACAATTTTTTAGGCAGTATTCTGTTTTTTCATAGGAATTTTGACACTGTATCAGAATTAATAGCTGAAAGTATTAAGAAAAAAAATTTCCCTAGACAGTTATTTTCAGTATGTGAATTATAGCATCGTGTTTATACACATGAAGGTAAAGCTGATAACTGAAAACAGGAAATTACTATAGAGTAACTTGAAATTCACATTGACCTTGTTTTAGATCTCAAAAGAGGCAGTTCTAAAAATTTATTCAGTTTCCCTCCACAGATGTGAAGGGCCATGCAATCTGCCTCATGTACAGATGAGAAAGCCTACGAAGCCGAGCACAGGTGTGTTTTACCCTGGGGAGAACCAGCAGGAAACCAGCACATGGCTCCACATGCTGCTTCTCTTCAAGACTCAGCCTGCTTGTGCCCTGCCACCTCTGCCTCGGGTACCGAAACGCCGGCGGGCATGTGGCCACAGCTGTGCCCGTGGCCAATCTCCCCCAGCGATGGTTCAAGGGATTTGAGAGTAAGGTTGGCTCGGCATTAGCTGTACAGCTATCTAAAATCCCACAGCTTTGAAAAGGGAATGCATCATCTAGGATGGATGGCTGTGACTATTCCCCACTTGCCCCTCTGTCCTCTCCTGCAGCATCCTGCTAACCCTTGCGGTGGTAGGAAGGAGCAGGTGGCAGCTATCTAATGCCTTTCTACGAAGCCACGTGGATGCATTTCTCCTGCATGCACACACCCCAGGGTCTTCTGCCTCTAACACAGGCCCATCTGCTGCTCTCCACTACACATGCTGGAGATGATACTAATGCTTAAAGAGGGCAGTGAAACTGACACACGTACCTGGGACCAAAAATGCTGGGTGACATAAACCATTAGAAGCTGAGGGGACTGTGACCTTTCTAAATATTTTTACGGTCTGTCCCAGATTATGAACATGGCTTTAAACTATACTAGAAATTTCAGGATTTAAAAAAGTTATTTAAATGATGTTTTGATTAATTTCTTGGAGATGCAGTGTATGTGAAAGCACATAGCAAGAACAAAGTGTATGCTAAAGCACTGAACTCATTACACCCTCTACTGATGCTTCATTTTCTTGATCAAATTCAAGTATAAACTCTGTATTTCTCTCCTTCTGTAGATGACTAAATCAAAACTGACTAATGAAATGGAGAAATCTTCCAGGTATGTTGCAAGTGTGATTCTATTAAATATAGAAAGACTGCATTTCAGCTAATATGTTACAGTGCTACTTTGCTTCAGATCAGTTTAGGCTTTAATAATTCAAGACAGAAAACAAAGACCAGTATTTAAGTTAGGTCCTCTAATCTTCCAGGTCATGATACTGGAAGTTGTGAAGTTAGACACTGATTTTAGCTGGCCATGGGTATCGACCCCAGGAAAGAATCTCATTGTGAAGATTTCATCTCCTTTACCATTTCCATGGTGTCCAAAGAATGGATCTATGAGAAGAACCACGTACTCTTTGCCACCAGTGAAAAGGCAGAAGACAATATATGTGTGTGTTTGTACATGAATGTGGAAGTACCAAATCCAATGCAATTTCAGCAAATAGAAATGAGATCTGTCTACTTTCTTGACTTTTTAAAATAACATTAGCCAATGACACTCCTCTAGAAGTTCTGACTGTCACAAATTCACCCTAGGTATCATCAGTCATCTAGAAGAAAATGTGAAGCAAACATTACCATACATTAGCTACTAGGTTTCCCATAATAGGAAACTTCTTGAGCTGATCTGTTGGGATCTATGGTTTTGATTAATATTTTTCCATTTCTTGCATGTAGACATTTATTGCATTTGAGTTTATATTTTTCCTTTCTTCCTTTCTTTCTTTCTGTCTTTCTCCTTTTTCCATTGGAGGAATAATTGCAGTTCTTTTCAAATCTCCTAGGAAATTTTTCAGCTATGTAAAGTTATAACAAGATGTGACATCCAGTCCTAGCTAATCAGTGTTCAACACAGACCCACTACTGCAGTGCAGGGGGTGGCACTTTCAATTTGCCTGTGACACTGACCAGGTTTTTAAGGAACAGTGAGTGAAGGGAGAAAATAGCATAAAAATGCTTAAATTTTTATAGAAAAGGTATAACTTTGTAAGAAAGCGCTATCATAAATTCCAAAAAAGTATATCTTAATGATACACTTAGAGTAAATCATTTGCCTTGAGAGACAGGAGGTCTCTGGTGACCTGTATGGCAGCCACAAGAGACTACCAGACTAGCTACTTTCAGCTAAATGTACTCTCATATTAATATTTTAAAATGCCATAATGCCTCTCTGAAAACCTCAGAGGACAGATACATCAATTTGCGAGGTCTTCACTCCAGGAAATAGAAACAGGGATAATCTGCCATTAAAAGAAATAGTTCATTATGTCTGCTTCTTGGGAGCACATAAACTATGTCCCTCACATACTTATGTTGCAAATCCTCACTTTAATGTGAAGGGAAACACCATGCCCCAGAACTTTATTGTCCCACTGTTTATTAGTACAAAAAGGTTTGTTGTGGTACGAAATCTTAAGCTTGTTACAGTAATCAATCAGCTTCAAAGAGTCTCTTCCCTGAGCCAGAATCATTACAAATAAATCAATTAAACATAAAGTTTCTATTTTCAGGAGGATCACAATACAGAAAACCAGCAGTGTATCATAGTTAGAGAAAGGGATTTTACTAGGTTGGGGCTTCTAATACAAGACATCCTTGCCTTTTTTTTTTTTTTTATTGCAAAGGGTGAGAGATTCATTTTTTATTCCAGCTAAATCCAGAGTATTCTTCTTTTAAATGTCCATTTCAACATGGGAAATTAATACTTCATGAGAAAAATAAAGACTACTACTTAACACTACTCTAGTTGTAGAAAGGAATAAGAAACTAATTTGCATTGTTTGGGACATTAAGGATACAAAACAGAGAGGAATGCTGCAGAATGGAATGTGTGTGTTAAAATTTGTATTTTATTGGTTTATCTGCTGGGGGAGGTACAAGATATTAGGACATATATGGATACTTTTTTTCTTAAGAATTTCTGTCTTATTGTTTAAATATGTTCCTGAGATTTCCCATATCAACAAATATCAACGACAACAGCTATTCTATTTTATTCTGTTCTATTATATTTTATTCTGTTTACCAGTTTGATAATACCTACACCTTTCTTTAGTGGGTAAGCTGGATACTCATATAATGCCTTGTTTAGCTGGATTTTAATTTATTTTCCGTGAAAGGAATGGGTGTGTGGCTCTTTAAAAACACGTACACACTGCTTATGCTTATTTTTGTCAATTACATGTCAAAGAAGGAGGCTTTTTGTCTTGATATGGGAGGTGATGTTCTGATGCTGAGATCTGTGATCATCTTAAGTTTCAAATTTATATGATCATATACTGAGTGCTTACTGCACAAACCTCTGACAAGTATTCTTCATGCCAGTGTTATGAGAAAAAAGATGGTTTTAAGTGAAAATGGAGCTGCTGCCTTTAAGCCTCTGCTTCTGCTGTACAGGTCTGACGCTATGTTGTAAAGGAGGCAGAGAAATACAACAGAGAAAGCATGGTCTTTGATGGAAACAGTCCCCAGGATAACTACGTCCAGTTGCTATTTCTGGCTTATAGCTGTATTGTGGATGAAGCAGGTGCATGGTCGTATACGGCTGCTGGGCATAGTCTTGTTTTATCGTGTACACAACCTCAGATTTTCTACAAAGAGTCTCAGTCTGATTTATAACAATGATGAAGGATTGCAAGAGAACTGAAAACGGAACAGTGCTCCAAGAACCAGGCTGAAGGCTTGCTGAATCAGGTGTCTAAATAAATCAATCCATTTTTATTTGATTTCTCTTGCAGATTAAACTAATTTTTGTCAATTTTCTCCATGAACAAATTCAAAACAAATATTTTGGTTTGGGTCAGCTCAAACAAAATTGGCATGTTTATTTACTGAACTGAGGCCAAGCATTTTGTTCCGATAAACCAGCCAGCTGTATTTTCGCCTGAGCATAGTATTGCAGAAGTTTTAGCCGAAGCTTACAGCCTGAGGTCCTTGAAGAGTTAGATCTTTCATTGCAAAAAGCAGTTTTCTCCTGATGCAGTATCAGTTCACATCATTGCTGGTGCGTCATAGGAGACAGTTTTTGACATGGCAAAAGGGAAAAATGGATTCAACTCCACTATTCATTCATCACACTTACTTTTGTTTTGAATAATCACCCTTAGCTTCCAAAGGTAATTTTTAAGCCTACATAAACCTCAGCCATTTTCTAGTGGTGTTCCTACTTTCCATTGGCTATAGGTGGAGATAAGGATGTGTAGGTTGTTTAGTTAGACTGCTCAGTTAATTGCTGGTGTTATGTGGAATTAATGAGTATTAGAGAAACAGATCCTCAAGTTCTCTGTTTTTGACTTTTTTTTCCAATTAAGGTAGTCTCCAGCTGAGTTGCATTCTGCCTGTAACAAAATAAAAAATCAGGTTATCAATATCACCTAGATGGTCAGACATGGATGATAACATCCATTCAAACTCAGTTTGTGGCATTTTCACCTTTTAATCCTTCACACACACATTTCAGAGAGATAGAGAAGAGCTGAGTAAATTCTGAGACCATATATTCTTGTGTGAGGGAGAAAAACTGTTCTGTAACTGTAATCTTGAAAATACATACTATTGCCTATATGGAAAAAAACTCCTCCTGAACAGAAAGCAAAACCCATATTACTCTTCTCCTTTTACCTGATGGAGAATTATCAGGGGAAACCAGTATATTTCTAATGATGGAGCTCATCATCCTTGCAGAATTCAGTATGGAGAACCTTAGCAGTGTAAGCTACTGGTCTTGCTCTGCTGGAAAGAAGGGTTTCCTAGAGCCAGCAAATGATGCCTGAAGGGAAGATTTTGTATTTTCAATGGAATACCTCCACAGAGGATCACATTCATTCCCTGCATCTTACATATTGGAATAAGATCTCCAGAGTGGGTGGGGAACCTCCATCCTTGAAGGTTTCAAGACCAGACTGAACAAAGCCCTGAACAACCTGGTTTCAGTATTGACCCTGCTTTTGGCAGGAGGTAGGACCAAGTGTCTTCCCCGTGTCCCTTCCAGCCAGAAAGTTTTGGTGATTTTATACTTCTAGCACCTGCCCCAGAGAAACCCCACAAAGACATCCAGTGATATTCCAGGAATCTGATGTGGAGTATTTACCTGAATTTCTTCTTTTTAGTGTGCTGTTTTGCTGTTTCTGGCAAGGCAGCGGAGTCTACCGTGAATAAAAAGATTGCTACAAATTACCACAATCAATCAATCAATTAATTAATCAGTTCTGCAATGATGAAGAGTAGAAACAAAGAAAGATGAGGCAATATTTGTGCAAAACAAGTGAGTCATGTAAAGAGCAAAAAATATTTAATCTTCTTACACCTGCCACCATTCATCAGTTTACCTAGTCAGATATCCATGATTGCAATGCTTGTAAAATGGCAGTGCTGTAAATAGCTGGCCCCAGAGGGCTTTCTAGGCTAGCAACGCCAAAGAATTAATTTGCACTGAGATATGAAATTAAGGTTTTGTTCCAAGGCAAAAGGAGAATAAAAGAACATATTGGTAAAACTGTGTGAAAGGAACCAGCATCAGCAAAACTATCTTCTCTTTTGAAAAAGAAAACCAGCTAAAACCCTCTAGTAATATCCACTGGTTCCTTGATACATAATACACCGTGCATATGGTGAAATGTCAAAGTGCTCTTCCAGACCTACAAAAGAAACAAAGGTACAGAAAACCCACTTAATATAACATTAATACTTCCAGAGGGCTGGCACTAATTCTGTCACTCTATTCAGAGAAGAGTATGAAGCATTCAGCTACATTTTCTTTTGAGTTACCAGATGGTCCTTCTTAGAGAGACAAAATATCCTCTATGAATTGATAGTGTACTTGCTCTATTTGCTTACCTCTCTGAGATAAGGTTGCATCAGAACCTCTAATTGTTATAAAACACCTGCTCAGATAATAAACAAAACAAGTTAGGGATAGAAAGAAAGTCTTGTGATCATGTTAGAAGGCTTGTTGAACATGCTTTATCTGAACACCTGAAAGGCTTCCACAGATGTACCACCTTTGGAATGTTGGATCTTCTGACCCCACCACTACAAAAAATCATCTCTGTGAAACCAAGATAACGCAGAGCATTTTATTAATGAATACAAGATACCATTCATCTTTCAGGGCCAGATATTTTACTTATTAATTGGTACCATTTTATTTGCACCTATAGACTGTACTTTTCATTTTGTTTAAGCTAAGGAGTGTAGTATATTTACAAGCTGAGAACTGATATTTCCAGAGATCTGAAGTATATACCTTATTCACGTGTGTATTAAGATCTGTACTTCAAAAATAAATGTTTATTTCTTAAATAAATAAAGAAAGAAATCCCATAATAGATAAATAAATTTTTAAATAAATAAATATTTATTATCATAAAATAAAGGCTTATTTCTAAAATAAATGTTTATTGATGCTGAAGAATTGCTGATCTTATCAGAATGGTCCAAGAATTGCACAGATGAATGTTAATTTAGACAAACTTTAGGAAATTATTGTCCTCACTAATTGCCATGGCAAACCCTCTATAGTTGGATGTTTTCAGATCCAGAAGATATGGCTTTCTGCTAGATACATTTCTATCAAACACAATTTAACTCTGGATCACTGAATGGTAGAACATTAGATTAAATAATATTTCTGCTCCTTTAAGTCTTGACTATGAAGATAGTATCTCTCTAACTTCACTGCATACATTTTACCACTTTTAATGATATAGACTTTTAGTGCACTGCAGTCAAGTGAAAACCTCCCATTAATTTCTGAAGCTTTTAAATCAACCTTGATCAGATTATTCATAAAAAAACCCATGCTTTTCTTTGGAATAGTAGGGAAAAAATTTCACAAGAACTGTTACTACGACATTCTTCCTGTGACTGTTGTAGTTCAGTCACGTAGCCCAAGATCTTACTGCATGCCAGAGAACCTTTAATTTCATCAACAGTCATTTCCAGATGTTTCTTCCTTTTGTCTATTAACTTTGGTACTGTTTTCCCTGCACTTGGCCCAAGTACCTCAAAGAAGCACTTAGAGAGGAAACTAGGCGGAGGACAGGGGGCACATGTTATCTCAGGAGTCCCAGCAACTGGATTTTCTGGGCCAGGAATACTTACTCAGTTACCTTGAATTTCAGTTAACTTAGCTAAAGCTGACCATATAAATCTATTCATTTGTCATAGTCAAAATAACAAAGTTACATCTTTTTTAGAAAAGACATAAATGAAGGTAAAGGGAAATTGTACATAATTTACACAAGCATTAGATCAGAATGCCCCTTTCTCTGTCAGCCTGGCAACAACCTTTGCACGGTGCTCCTGTCCTTAGCAAAGGGTGTTAGAAGAGCATCCTAGCCAAAGATGTTCTTACAACCAAACTATTTTTTCAGTTTTTCTTGGACATATAAGACCTGTTTAATCTTTCTTTCTGTATCCCCTTCTCAATTCACTTTTTTATTAGGAGACTGGCTTTTAATTAGCTAAAGGTTCTTTCCTTCTCATATTTATGTAGATATCTCTCTTCTCATCACTCCTCGCCCTGCTGCACCTAACTAGTTAGTAAACAACTCTCTGTTTAAACAAAGTCTAAAATTCCCCCCATCTGTGCTGTCATTTTGACATTCTTCAGTCTAGCATCTGGCTGTCACTGTACATATATACCTGTTACAATTATATGTACATTAACATGATACATAATTCAAACTGCTAAATAGGCTAATGTAATATAGTTTATTATTCGCTGCTGACTGAGACCATACCTGTTGTCAGACAAACACTTTGGGGTGACAACTGAATTGACATGATTGATTCCCAAACTATTTTCAAATAACCCCATTCATTCTACTTCAATGTAAAGATACATTAAGGAGAAATATAGCCAGACCATGTTCTTTTAAACACAGTAATCAACTTAGGTTTTGTACTAATATGTTACTAATGCCTTAATACAGGCAGACTCTTCAGTTGCAGCCACCAAAATACAACAATTTGTTATCTGAGAAGTTAATTAGAAAGTTCGATTTTTTAGACATTATCTGGAGCAAATAGATGCACAACAGGAAAGATCACTAAGGGCCACATTGCTGTGAAACTATATCCTTATGGAATAAAGGGTACTTAGTGTCTGTAAAAGTATCAACATCTGGTGCACAACATGAAGTGGAAAAGGTGGATCATTTGGCACTGTATTTTGAACTACCCTGGCAGCCTTTGGAAAAATAATAGAGACATTTCTAAAATGGCTTGTGGCAAGGGTCCAAATGGTGACATTTTTCAGACAGCTGGACCTACCACTTAACCCAATGAAGTTCTCTCTGAATTTCAGTACAGGGCATGAATCTATTGGTTATTGTATATTCATTTTAATAACCTGGTTGACCTTGTACTTTCTAAGCTTTGAATAAAATCTCTTCGACTCTCTGAAAAGCTAAGCTTACTACAGACATATTATGAAGTTTGGTAGTAGTCAATGCTGTCTTCATTTTGCTGCATATAATGGTCCTATTCTTCACTGTTCATGAATTATGTAGGTCAGTACATACTCATGCCAGGAAAACCTTTCTAGCACCGCACACAATCATGTATTTTGTATATGTATTGACATACGTTATTGTGATCCTTTCAGAAATATTTCGGGGAAATACTAGAATGTTAAAATGTCTACTTTTGTTTGTCTCCATCTATAATGTCAAGTGAATTAGTTGTCATGAATGCAACTGTGCAGAGATCAAGATAGAGAAAAATAAACAATGGAGAAAGGTTTAAAAGTAGATGCTTGGCCAAAAATAGCTTTGCTATACATAAAACATACTGCTGTGTTATGGTTGGATTTTACAGGTTTATATATTTGAGGCCATGAATATTGTTCACTGTAAAGATAGAAATGTAAAAGTTGTCCTTTACATAGACATATTCTTGTGCAATGTTTAACTGAATAAAGAAAATTCACTTATGCTCTGCTCTTGTCATAAATTCACTGATTTTTTTCCAAATCTCAAGCATGGTTCTCAAGCATGTTACTACTAGTCCAGTTCAGAATAAGAATCCAGCATTTTTGGAATGTGGGATGATAAACTATTGATGCCACTGAGACTGAACCAAAGTTGGGAATCAATTACTCTCAGGGATAGGAAAACATTTTGATCATAATTGTAATCTGACCACATTCACAAATTTCAAATTTTGTGGAATTTTGATAATCTCACTTCATACATTAACTCCTAAAAACAGAAAAATCGTCTAGCTTCTGGTCTTTTTTATTGTCTCTGAAATGCTAGTCTCTCAAGTTAATTGATTGAAGAGGTAATTTAATATTTCTTTGATAAATGTTTTATTAATTAGGGAATAAAATAGAAATTTTCAAAGCTAGAGAAAGGGATAGACATTAATTTCTTAATTTTTCAAGGTGGTTCAAAGAAATCAGGAATCTTCTGAAGATGGATTTTAGAGGCAGTTCTTGAAGGAACATATGGATGGATAAAAATATCTTTTATTACTTCAAGGCATAGATAATATAGTTGATAAATGCTTGCCTGAAACAGGTCTAAAATAGCATTTGGTGCATACACTAGTATTTTTTAATGTTTGGTTTGACATATCATTTTAGCATATATCAAGAAAAGCTTTTCAAAATTTTGAAAACATACAAATCATTGCTTTAGAGACCAAACTCTGAAACAGACCTGTGACACATTTACACAGAAGAAAAGGTTTTGGGGGATCATTTGGTTGTTTAATCTAACACCACTAAACATGGGAACTGTAAGTATTCAAGTTTATTCTTGTTAGCATGATTCATACAAGAAAGATTTCCTAGCTGATTGTGGCCACCAGAACACAATTTCTGATGCTATTATCAGCTATCAGTCGTTATCAGCTTTCAAGCCATTATGTGCAGTTAAAAAGAGACACAGCCCATCATCTGAATGTACAGTCCAGACAAGTTTAAAAATCTAATTTTTTACTAATCATTATAACAAAGAAATAGACCACCTTTTCAGTCTGTTGCCTTAAACTCACTCTTAACACCAATTAAAAAATAAGCTGAACTATTTACTTACAACCTCAAACAGATAACCATCTTGAGACAAATAAAGGTGGCAGAAGGAGAAGAAAAACATATTTAATTTGCCTATGCAAAACCTAGAGGTTTTATCTGCATCCCTAATTACCTATGTATAATAAATGGATTTTAGACATAAAACCACATACACAATGTGAAAACCTTAGACTTTGAACCTCATAGTTCATTTAGATATGCAGATTGTCAATCATTTTATACACAAGTGAATTGAGTGAATACCTGAATTGCTTTACTGATTCATCTTTGAGTGATAACAGCATTTGAATATTTATGATCTCACTGAGTTTGGATATACAATCCTCCTGTCCAGTCTTTAAGGGATCTTGCAACACGTATTTAATCTTTTGATCATTAAGTAGTTTTTCTGCAGCTCAAAATACTTGGAAAATTCACCACACATTTCAATGTCTTTAACTACTGTTTTCTAAGTCAAAATGGTTGCATTTGTTTTCAGCAAATAATTTTATTAACAGGACAACATTCCTGTTAATCCAACATTGGTCATTATCCAGTTTCATATATAGCTGTACAGTCATGGAATACAATATTTAGCCCTCTGTCAGTGTTGAATCATAGAGCTCTATCTCTCTTTCTCTCTTTTAAGCTTAAAAATTTCAGAAAATCACTATTAGAACCTTTTCCTTCATGCTTTCATACCTGTCATATTGCATCAAGATCAGTTTTAAAGGCAGCTGTGCACCAGTGAAAATCAAAGCAGTACCAAGACTAGTTGTGAGGACTGCCAGTCCCTTAGAAAAAACAGACTGATCAATCTCTGCATAAAAAAGAGAAGTCAATAAGTAGATCTACTTATTTTATGATTTTACACCTAAAACTGTGTGTATACATACATAAACAGAGACAGATACATGCTCTCACAAATATGCTTATACTTAGACTATAGGAAGAAGGAACATTTTTTTAAAAAACCACAATTGTTCTAACAAAACTGACATCTATTAAAAGATCACAAATTTGACCTTTTAGTGTAGTTTACTGTTTGTAAAATGTGCTGACTGTAAGAGCACCTTAGATACTCAGTGCAGTTCCTACCTATTATGAGATTTGATCTCAAGCAGCTAATAGTATCACAAAGCAGCTATAAGTCATTATGTACGACATACCTGAAATAGGGGATAAAACTCTTTATATTAAAGTTAGTCATCTAAGATAATGATGAAAATTTATTTCACAAAATGGCTTTGGAAAAAAGAGACATCTGACATTTACTTTGTCATCTTTGATTGTCCATCCTATGTGGTTTTCTGTCTTTTGCAACAAGCAGTGATACAGATTTAGAGTAAAGTTATATTTATACGCTAAGTACAGGCTTTTATTAGAAATTTACCTGAATCCAGTTTAAATCAGCCTTCCCTGTCAGTGCTGACACTTTATAGTTCTACAATTGGCCTTTTCCCAAGGGCAGTCTACCACATGGCATGATGAAAGGTACCTATTTCTGGAAAGGAAATAGGACTATTCTAGTAAGAACAAGGAAAACAGTCTTGCTTCTAGAAATACGTCATATCTCCTTTTACTTCTCTATATATTTCACCTTGATTTTTGACACAATTTTTGGGCTGCATTTTTAATGAAATAACATACAATTCCTTCATTTCTTTTTCAGAGGTATAAGCAATTGTTCAGTATAATTAGAATTTATGCTTCAGCTGAATAAAAATTTTTAGGCTCATACCTAGTATCACAGCAAACAGGGATAATTATGCCTTTTCCATTCTCCAACAGTCAGCTGAGTTTCCCACTCACAGTTTTTATTTTTCAGCTTTCTGACCTTGTGGGTCTCTCTTTCCTTTCTCTGAAGTGGCTGGATCATCTTTCCTGAAAGGAAGAGTTAGAAAAGGAAAAACTCTCCAAGTTCCTCTGAGCAGGAGTTTTTATTGGCTGCTTGAAAGGCCGCTATTAATTTCCGAAGTTATGAACCCTGTTTTTCTTCTTTTCATTTTCTTTTTGTCTTCTCTTTCTGGGTATAAGTGTGGTTTGTTTTTACCCTTCTTCATCAACCAGTTACAAGGGAGCAACCCTGTTAACAAGGAGACTTCTGTGATAGTGGACAGAGAATATCACTGACTGAAAATTATTAGCCTCTGACACACAGGAGGTCAGTCCAAATGATCTATTAGTCCCCTTGGACTTAAGCTTTATAAGTCTATTATTTTAACACAAATTATACAATTGCTATCTTTCATACTTTTCCTAGGGGGGGGAGAGGTTATTCAATTGATTCATTTAAAGTAGGCCTACAATATGGATTAAAGAGAAATTGTTAGATTTTGTTTGGATTCCCATCCATGGCTCCTACAGGACACGAACAGTTTGTATGGTAATCACTGTCAAATTTCACGGATAAGGAAAACTGCACACTGGACTTTATCAGGAGTAGAGCTAGCAGTCTGAATGTTGGTGTTCTCTGCTCAGCACCAATGAGGCCACACTTGGAACACTGTATCCACTTCTGGGGCTCTCAGCTCAAAAGATATTTTGGAAAATGGAAGGAATCCAATGGAGGGGTCCCAACATGACTAAGGGCCTGTGGGGTGACGGTTTTAGGCAGCTGGACTTGCTTAATTCTCTGGTGAAGAGAAGTCTGAGGAGAAAGCTTCTTACCATTACCTGAAAGGTTCCCAATCCAGCTCTTCCGGTAGTAAAAAACTGCAAGAATAAAAGAAGTTTACATCAGGAGACAGTGGAGCCTCTATCTGGGAGTTTTTATGAGATTCAATTAGAGAAAAGTGTGACTAACCTGAACAGTAGTCCTGCTCCACATGGGAGACTGGATCTTAAGTGGTTCTTTCCAGGCAAAGTGTGTGTGCCTCTTTTGAAAAACCTTTGGAAATGTGTGATGCTACCAGATACCAGTCCACTCCACCACAAACAGTGAAGTATCAGGCCTAATGCAGTACTGGTCTAAACAGGAGATGTGCATCCATGAATGTATTAGGTTTTGTGGGAATATGTACAATGATCAAGGGGGCTACAGTCCCTCAGGTAGCTTCCTGGTAAATCTGCACACAAAGTTTTAGTATTTCAAGGAAACTGAATACCAAGACTTTGAAAAAACTTTGCAGTCTTTCTTCAGCAATTAAGAAATGAGTTGTTACATAGAATATGTATGTAAGAGAATGAATTTCTCATTCAAAAATATTTTCAATTAAAAAGCCAATTTATATGACCAATGAATCCTAATTCATTTAGTGCATTTGGATGATTCTACGCCTCAAAAATTCGAAGCTAATTTTTTTATTATTACAAACTCAGATTTCAGTCCCCAGTCACAGAAATTTACATATGTGAGACATTCTCAAAGAATAACACAGAACTGTTCTTATTTCTAAGCATCTGTAGGATCAGGCCCTAATGGATATGGATAGGTAGGAGCAAGAGAAGATACAAAATTTTAGCTTTTATAATGTCAACCTTTTACCATGATTTGGCACACAAAGAATACTACACAAAGCAACTGCAAATAGAAAAATGTGTCAATGTGTAGTAAGATTTCTATGTCAAAACAACATCAAAACATTCAAAGGAGCCATTTATGATGTCAATGAAAGAACTACAATGCTACTAATTCACATTGCTTCTCTTTTCCTTACTTAATTGTTTATGTGCTTTAAAGGAACGCAGCTTTCTCAATAGATGGTGCCGCATTGGAACAATTCAATTTCAGCTATTGCCCCCTAAAAGGCCAAGTACATGTAATAAACATCTGCATGTTTTTAAAAATCATTTGAAACTTGTGAAATTCTAGATGTGACAACTCATGTTATCTTCTGAAACCCACAGGATCAAAAGGAAGCATGTTCTTTGAAATATGTGCTCTATAGGAAGCTTGATTTTATTTTGAATTATGTGTCACAGCCTCCAGAAAGAACCTTGAGCTACAATCAGAATCAAATGATAAGAAATGAAATTATTATTGTAATTTTTGACAATAAAATATTTCTCTTCCAGTCTCCGCATCAAATAGAATATTCTCTGACAATACATTAGAACATAATTAAATTTTATATAGTCACATAATTATCAATATTTCATTTTGAATTCCATTTTCATACCAGTGAATTTTTGAACCACTTGACATAATTGAACACAATGTGGGGGTCTGTGGACCTTTCAAACAGTGGTTGCATTCGATGCAAAGGCCTGTCAGAAATTTGGTGCATGTTTTTATACTGTATGCCTACAGTTTTTCTTGAAGTAATTTTGTGCTATTAATTTCTGTCATGGTTTAGTCCCAGAGAGCAAAAAAGAACCACATGGTCATCACTCACCCCCAGCCCCCGACCCCTAGCTGGGATGGGAGGGGAATTGGAGGAAAAAAGCAAAACTCGTGGGCTGGGATTAAGACAGTTTAACAGAACAGCAAAGAAAAGAGGAACATAACACCAAAAATACTGATAAAGGATCATACAAAACACGATTAAGGTTACCACTTACTGACCAAATCTGGGAAACGCCCAGACTGCTGCCCCAACCCTTGGCCAGTTCTCCCAGCAATTCCCTGATATGTTCACTACAGTACCCAGTTCTATGGTACATGGAAGTTTTGACTGGGTGGGGATGGCTTGATTGTTAGTTCCCCTGGTGTTTAGTAACCAGGTGACTTTTGCTAAATGTGTATTCCAAAGTTTTAAGGTCCCGCCACCCATTGCTCTTAGTGGAGTTTTTGGTAGCCTGTTGTATCACTCAATCTTCCCAGCAGCTGGTGCATGAGAGGGGGTGTGATACTCAATGCCATGCTCTCAATGCCAAGTGTCTATGAGGTTGTGTCAGAAATGAGGCCCATTTTCTGTGTTACAATAAAACTTATTTTTCTAGGCCCAGGATAGTGTTCCAGGTGGTGGCAAGGGGCACATGTTTCCAGCCATCCTGGAATGGATGCTTCTACTGTTGTAAGTACATGTCACTTGCCCTGACAGATTTGTGGGAGTGTGATATAATCAATCTGCCTCCCCATATTTGTACTTCACCCATCCTCCTCTACCAAACATACTTTAACCGCCTGGCTTGCTTGACTGCAGTGTATGTTTCACACTCATGGATAACACGTGCACATGGTCAAGTCCACCACTTGGCCAGAAGTGCATCTATATATTGCATTTCTTCTTTGGTGGCCCGAGGTATCACAAGGCCATTGAGATATGAATACTTCACCCTTATGTTGCCAGTCCAGATCCACCTGAACCACTTCAGTGTAAGCAGCCTGATCCACCTGCTGCTTGTTTTGATGCTCCTCAGTGGCCTGACTCTTGGGCACACAAGTATCTACATGATGTACTTTCACAACCCGATTCTATATCCAGGCACAAATATCTTGTCATAATAAGGCAGTCCAAATGGGTTTACCTCTGCGCTGTAGTTGCTCTTCTTCTACTGCAGTAAGCACTCCACAGAACATTTGCCACCATCTATGAGTATAAAGATAAATTACTGGCCATTTTTCTTGCTCAGCAATGTTTAAAGCCAGCTGGATGACTTTCACCTCTGCTAACTGGCTTGATTCCTCTTGTCCTTCAGCAGTTTCTTCAACTCATTGTGTAGGACACCACAGAGCAGCATTTCTTACAGCCTGGCAGGACCCATCAGAGGACAGTGCAGAAGAGGACAATTCTTCTAATTTTCTGGTAATTTACTACATGGAAGGGCCTCTTCCACATGTCACCTCCTCCTCTAGTGCTATTCCAAAATCTTTGGGTTTTGGCCAGTCCACGAGCACTTTAAGAATTCCTGGGCAACTGGGGTTTCCCATTGGAGTTCACTGTGTGGTCAGTGTGATCCTCTTACTCCACATAGCATCAGTCACATGGATGCATAATGGGGATCCTTTCTCTGAACATCCAGCCCAGCACTTGGCACTTGGGATGCCAAGAGGAGCTGTGCTTCCATATCAAATATTTCTGAAGCAGCTCAAACCCTTTCATATGCTGCCAATATCTCTTTTTCAATTGGAATGGACTATTTAACTAATAAAATAACTGTGCATAATAAATTCATTTTAAAATGCTCTGGTCAGATCTGTAATTATCTCAACCTTTCAAGCCCCACCTTGGGCACCAGAAAGGACTGTCTTGGTTTAGCCCCAGACGGCAACAAAGACCCACACTATTGTGGGTCTCCCTAACCTCCCCCTTCTGGTTGGGATAGGAGGAGGAGAATTTGAAGAAAAAGGCAAAACTTGTGGGTCAAGATAAAGGCACTTTAACATAACAGGGGGGAAAAAAGAAAAAGGAAAATAACAACAAAAATACTGATAAAAGAATATTCAAAATGTATTAATGTACCAGCACTCACTGACAACAGCCGGGAAGCCCGCACACATTGCTCCCTCCCTGGGCTATATACTGGGCATGGTTCACATGGTATTGTGTGGAGAGTTTGGGTCAGCAGACCTGTCTGTCCAGTCCCAGAGCCTTGTGAAAATTAACCCTATCCCTGCTGGAACCAGGATAATCTCTTCTCTTAAACATAGTTAAAATTCAGGATCATGGTTATGAGAAAGCCCTACACATTAAATAAAGAATATTCTCTAGAAGCTTCAGAGATGTTGATTTAAGCAAAGAAAACCTAATTGATACTAATACAGAAAGCTTCAGCATTGCTGCTATATCTAACTATATTAGGAAGATCCTGGGTGAAGCAACTAATAATGTTTAAAATTTTTCCAAATGTATTACAAGCATTTCACTTCATGAACAGCAATTCAAACCAGCTACAGAAACTGAAGACTTTAAATCCCAGCTGCGATCAGGAATGGAAATTTGTTTCTTCCCTCCAAATATAGACAGTGTTGTTATTGCGTACTCACTATAAACAAGTGACTTTGTATAAATCAGAAAAAATAGCCCATTTTATAATAGTCTTGCTAGTAGCATTTGACTAATTACATTCTGCCTTTCTCCAACAGTTTCAGCAGAATATATTTTGTCCATGTCATCTGTCTTAAACACCAGTGACTTCCCCAGACGATTCTTCCTTCCTCTTTCCTCACCTTGTTCAGACTCACACAAAAGCAAAAAGCTGAGAGAATAAATGGTCTTGTACCATGTTCTGAAGGTCAACAGATACAGGATTTGTAAGTCCAGTTGAGAAAAAAATTCTGAAGTCAAGAGCTTTGGTAAAGTGTGCAACAGCACTTTAAATTGAACTTTGGCTCTATTTTAGCGTATATAGAATGGGTTCTGTTAAACTACAGTTTTCTGGAAGAGAATGCTTTTTTCCCATAAGCAGCAGTATTAAGAGCCTTGAACTTGCATCCTTTCTTTTAACACTGCTGTCAGAACCTCTTCAAACCGGAACCTGAATGTTTTGAAAAGGCTGTGACTTACATGGGCTAGCATTTAGACATTTTAAAAAACAGTTCAAAAACCCATGGATATATAGGACATGTTCTTTTCAACTGCAATTCTGCTTTTTTTTTTTTACTTTCCATCTCCAGCTCTACATGCTTTTTCTCTTTGTGGCAACAAAAATATATGTTTTGTGTTACCACATTTTGGCACTGGGGAGTTAGAATTTCACTGTGATCTCTAAGACATGTTTCTGAAAGTGCCTGTTCACTGGTTTGGTGAAGTTGCTAAACTGCTTGGATTTGAAATGATGCAGCTAATTAAATTAATTAAAATTCAAAACACTCATAAGTGTTAGTATCAGGAGGGAAAGAAAGAAGGGTGAAAACTTATCCCACAAATATTCATAATAAATGAAAATAAATTTCAGTTTAAATGAGGAAAAAATATTTTTTTTTTCCATTTCTGGAAAACATTGTTCCATATAATATTTTTCCATGTCATATTTTTATTTTCAGATACTGAGTTTTGGCAAAAAAGCCTGATCTTGGTTTGCTTTCCTAATTAACCATGGAAATGGTATTAAGAGAATGAAAATAATTCTAGAAATATATGTTTTGAAATGTACATTTTGATTGTTTGAATCACTTAAAAATACATGCTTAAGAAACATGCTGAAAAAACAGTTCAAAGAGAAACAATCAACAGAGATTTTAATAATATTCTATCTGAATATCCCCTGCATTCAGTATTTCTTTTGACTGACTGAGATATTTAAGCTCAGTAATCATAGAACATGCTACATTTACAATATAGTTATTAAGGCAATATGAGAGGTCCTGACTGGAAAGATTAGCTGTATTATATTAATCAGTGAAAATTATTATTCATTTCTTCCATGGTTTTCCTGAACATTTGGCTTATCCTGGTGAGCAAAGTTTTGCACATGTGCATAAGCTGAGAAATTAAAAATTATAATAAAGAATTTAAATGCTTTTCCACATTAAAAACATTAGAAATAACAAATAACGCTGCATGTGAATGTCTCTCTCATTTATCTGAGGATTTCTACCACAAAGTTTTGTGTCTTTCATACTTCTTTTTTTTTTTCCTCTTTTTTCCCCACATTCTCAGTGTCAGGTCTGTCTCCACTACTTCAGGTTTTGTCTTGCTTTTAGTTCGTTATTTCTCAATCTGTTCTTTAAATATCCCTCTTGCTCTACACAGTCATCTTTTTCTTTAAATAGCTCACTGAACTGTAACTGTGTAGGAATTGATTGGGAGTACATCAATGGCTCAGTGCTCCGCAGGGAACTGCTGAGGGCCAAGTTATCACTATGCTCCGACACAGCTGGTTCCTGTTAAGTTGAGCCTGAGATGCTGTATGGGTAACATTAGGGTAGGTAAGCAATAAGCAGGGCTACGAGACCTTTGCATCGTAAGGGCAGCACTAGATAAAAATACATGGATAAAAACAAGACAAGAGCTGCTATGGGTCATCTGTCTGTAAGGACTGTGTAAATTAGCATACAGAGTATGCTACTTTGCATCTTGAGGCCTTAAGGCTACCAACCAGACCACAGCGTGTGCTGCAACTTGGCTGTAGGAGCAGCTTGAGTCTGACTGTGCTGAGGTATCCCTGTGTTTGGAAAATTAGTGTGTAATGCAATATTCATACACGCCTCACAAAGGCAGACACTCCTTTGTGTAGACAATCACACCAGTTCTGGCAAAAGAACTCATTGATTCTGTCGGATTAGTGGGGGAAAGACAAGACTTTTATAGCTGGATAGTAATTTCTCTTTTTTATAGAAAGTTTTTTAGTGTAGTGTAGTGTAGTCTAGTGTGAAGTATAGTACAGTATAGTCTAGAATTACAGATTATGGAATGAAGTGGAGAAGCAAAGAATAGTGCTAAATCCATCACTCTGTAGTATTCACTAGCTAATAAAAACCTGGGCTTTGGATGTTAAATCTAGATTTCAATCCATACATCATGAATTTTTTGGTTTACCAGACATGCCATTTCAGTGGCAAGTGAAAAAAATCAAATACAATTTGGTTTCAGCGACTTCCAAAGATATCATTAGTACCACATTTAGAAATGAACTTGATTGAATCAAAAAAAAAGAGTGGATAATCTCAAATTAAATTTATTAAGTGAGCAGCACAGACACTCTAGTTCTATGGCAGTTGTTACACTATAGTGCAATCCATGGAGTTGGGAAGAGAGACATGAATGGAGGATAATATTTATAGATTTTATATGATTTCTGATGGCAGTAAACATATCTACTGTCTTTAAAAAAATCCACTGTTGAAATGGAAGAAAAAAAGACCTATTAATACAATAAACATCATTTTCAAAAATATTACACCTATTATGGATTATTTAAATTAAACCACAACCTAAAGGCAGGAATGAAAGCAAGGGGAGTACTTGTCAGAAACCTGGTTATATTGAATGGAGGTTTATCACTGTTTGCAAATTGTGTGTGTAGAATGATCACTCTTCTTCATAACATGCCATAGGTGTTCAAGGTTTTTTAGAGCTGTGGGGAACACGCTGCTTATTTGACTAATTCTGGCTAAATTTGGTGGTGTGTTCTAAGATATTTTTACCTTGCTGTGATTTATCCTGCTTTATTCCTGCTGAGGATGCAGGCTTGTATTCACGTGGAGCTCAGCAGGCACACCTTTCCTTATCTTCCAGCTTACTGGTGCTGCTTGAGTTGTGGAGGAAGACAGCGGAGAAGGAAATTATAGTTCAGAGAGAGACCAAGTGAACTATCACAGTTAGGCAGATGAAACTTGGAAGCGCTTTCACATGTGTTTTG
The DNA here is from genome assembly GCA_004320125.1 of Scolopax mira. NCBI lineage: Eukaryota > Metazoa > Chordata > Aves > Charadriiformes > Scolopacidae > Scolopax > Scolopax mira. The sequence goes on from BJBW01006913.1 coordinate 55,642, forward strand.
TAATAAAGTAAGGGAGTGAACTAGGCTAATTCTATTTGCAGAACAAACTCTTGATAGTCAAGACTAAAAAGTTGCAAAGTGTCTACTTGCATTTGTTTGTTATCTGTGCTTGTGCTTATCTTGGTCTCAGTCATTCAGTCTGCACTGTAGCTGTCTTTCACTAATAGCTATGCCAGAATGCAGCCTCATGCCTTCATAAAATATGGTAAACTCTATTTCCTGTATTTCATGTCAGAGAAAACATATGAGGAGAGAGACATTTGTCTCATTCTGGAATTTGCATTTTTTCCTTAATGAGAGTTATCTGTGTCTATAGTGAAGGGAAAAAATTATAGAGATTAACAGAAATTTAATCTTAAAAATAAATGATAGAATATCAGGCTATCATGACAATCTCAAAGTGGAAAAGGGGATTTGAAGAATAATTTTTGAATTTTTCATTCACATGAAACAAGAAAAAAAAAATGGGGTTGAAAAAAGGGTAAGGAATTCCAGGAAATCATCTAATTCTTTCTTTAGAAATGTTCTTACACATTTACATTTTCTTGCTTAGTAAGATGCAATTGCCCATGTAAAACAATTTGTTATGAACATATGGCAGTAGAAGAACAGAAAACACACTAGAATAATTCTCTGTGTCACCAGGGAGATTGTTTGAAATGACATAATGGTTAACACCTAAGAAGGCAGGAAGAAAATTAAAGAATTCTGACAGACCTGGAAAATCTATCATGCTGCCTGTGCAGAATCATTAACTTAAGTTGCTAACTTGCAAAAAAGTGTCTCTAGATTTTAGTTAAGGTAAAAAAATCGTGTCTGTCTCAGGCTGTGAGAACACAATTTTACATAATGAAATGACTTAGAGACAGCTTTAAAGCTAAGCTCAGATGCACAACTCTCTACATATTCTTTCCTATCCATTCCATCTGGGAAATGAAATTTATTAGCTTAAAATTCAGATAAGTAAAGGAACTAGCAGCTAGTGTGGTCCACAACTGAGAATCATTTAGAAAACAAAGCGTGTCTACGGTTTAGGTGTTTCAGTGAAACAATGAGTATCTTGGTTTAACTTTTCTTTTGCCTGTCGGAATGAAACTGGTAGATGTTGCACTAAAGTGCTCAGGTTCCCTTCTGACAGTTCTGATATGGAGTGATTCCTGGACGAGACTGATGACAAATAAGCTAGAGGAAGTATCATCCTAAACTGCCAGAGTTGGTTGGTAAGTGTGTAAGTGTCAAAGTCCTAACATCATTCACAAGAATCTTTGTGTCAGCTGAATCACAGCAGTTCAGCTGATGGGTAGTACCTTGCGTGACTATCGTATTTCATTTGGATTTGGTCATGTGCCAATATACTTATTTATACAGAGATATACCTCAAGGATACTCATTGTTATCAAGGATAATCGTTACTATTAAGGATAATAAGATGCACTTAAACAGGCAGAAACAGGTTCACACATAACATTTTCAATATACTTGTCCCAGAAAAATTTTATTTCCTTTTCTCCTGCTGGAGATAGCTGTCCTGATTTACTGCCTGTTTAAAAGAAGTGAACTTAATTGCATTCAGTAATTCTTATTGATACTGACGCTATTCATAAGATACATAAGACACTGCTAGGATTTGAACAATCTCTCTTGTCATTAAATCCAATGAGAAGTGGAGGTACAGAACACCTTTAATAAGGACCACATCAATTCAGTGACTAAGGATTTAGTCTCATGGGAATTTATAAAAAGAAAAACAATTAGGTTATTGTTTGAATCCATCTTTCATTACTGAACATTTAGGCCAATGAAGCAGTGCTATTCTTTAAACTCAGTGTTGCAGTGTTTGGGTTCTGCCTCACAGCATGTGAATGAATATTAAAATATTTTTAGTTTGTAGCATTGCAATAGAACTTCACTGCAGTTTAAACTCATCCATTGTAGGACAAAGAAAAAGCATAATTTGAAGGCAATATTAAAGATGAGTTAGGGCATGTTGGCAGAGAGACAAAGGGAGCTCCTAGCTCCTAGGATTGCTGAACACCTGGTCAGTTCTTGGGAAGAGCATATGTTATGGTCGTGGTCCCTGAAGAAAAGTGAACCCACACCTTATAGACTGTGTCTGTCCAAAATACAATACAAAATGTAACTCTAGTGATAAGCCAAGTGGCAGCAGACTCAGACCTATAGCTAGGTATTTAAAGATAGAGTTTTTAGAATGGCTAAAAAACTAGATTATTTTTTCACTTTTTCCTGAGATTTTGTAAATTGCATTAATAAGGTTTAATTAGAAACTTATTAAACAAAGGCTGTCATTGAAAATCCACAAAAATAAAGAAATGAGTTGACCTTACCCTTTGAGATTTTTGGAAATACTGCTAATAATCTGTCTACAGATGTTATAGAAACTCTCATAGCAGTTTTCATTCTCCTTTCCAGTTAATTTTTTCTACTGAGTCAAATGATGAAGTTTCAGTAAGCTTATGGAGATGACTATGCTGTGTGTTCACTTACAATTGCATACAGCATACTGCAGTTTCCTACCATAAAGCCATCCATGATATGAATTTTCTCTGAAAAGAAAAGTGTTGATCTCTAGGGATTACAATTCTTGTAACTGTCAAGAAGTTTAAAATGTTTCTTAGATGAAAGCAGATGTTCATTTACACTTGAGGATGGTTGAATTTTGATGGATTAAAATATGTATTTTTACCATTTTCTGAAAAAAAAAACCCCAAAACCAACCTGTGGGCGTATGTGATTGTCTTTGTGGGTGTGTGCACATGCATTTGTGTGTATAGTTTGTGTGCTGTGCTCTCATTAAGAAATCATAGACTAGATATTGCAAAGCCCAGCAGTAGTTTAGTTTTCACAAGGGCTTTAAATCATTTAAACAAAAAACATTGAACAATGAAGCATTGTGAACTTTTTTTATACAATATTCCTAATATTGAACAATTAGTTGGATCAATAACATTTTAATTCTGTAAATAAATATGAACATGTAAATCCTTCAATTTTCTGCTACTGCAGTGGAAAAAAAGGTCACATGAAACATCATATTCCTTATAGCAAAGGGCTACTAGCCTTCTATACTCTCTTTAAAAACTTGCTTTTTTTTCTTTTGCAAATTTGCATATGCTTCCTAATTTTAGGGAAGCTTATGTCACATGATCCACAGTATTTAATGTTTCAGCTTTTCTTTTGATGACTGGACCAGATCCTGTAGTTATTAACAAAACTTGGATGGTTTCACGAGCCATAGATTGTGCTAGCAGGTTTTAGGTTAGCTACGTGGGATATATTTGTGCCAGGTTGTTCTAAACACAAATATTATAAAATATCAAATTTTCTGGACTACAATTTTTATCTTTCTAAAAGGCTCTCTATCAAGGGGCACATTGTTCAGTGTATTTCTTGATGCTACAGCTTTACATGTATCATACAAAGGTTTCATTGTTCCTTGTTATCCTATACGTACAATTTTTAAAACTTTTTTTTTTTTAAAAAAAAGACACGTGGAAAAAACAGTCTCATCTTTTATTATTTGTAACTGTTATTGCATTGGTGGTTACATTTTTGTATCTTCTGCAAACACTATCCCTTTCATTCATGCATATTTTGTTACCAGTTTATTTTGAAAGATTATGAAATTCAATTAACCTTATTAAGCCGAAATGAAAATCTGATAACTCAAATCCTAAAACTGTACAAGAATTCAGCTTACCTAATTTTGATCTCAAAATGCATGTTATGGTTGATTCAGACTTTGTGACGTGGACAAAGCCCACAAAAAAAGCAAAAATATTTATTAATGCTGCTGATGAATCCTGACGTAATTAAAAACTTTGCATCAGCATTTTACCTCCCTCATAATGGCCAATTATTTTGAAACTTTTCTCATTTTCTAATTTTAGAATCTTCGTTTTTCTGACTCATTAGTCTGTTAGCATTAAACTGTTAATAAACCTAACATATTGAAAAACAATTGTAATTCCAAGACATATTAAAAAAATGTAACTACCTACCAATTACCTGTACCAAAATCCTGAATTAATCGTATTTCAGGCCATATCAACAAAATAGGCCATAACTTTTAAATGAAGTTTAATCTAAACATTTTTTGGTAGAAAAATCTATTTCTGGAGAGCAGCAACTGTTTCTGTCTTGGAGTCATATTTATTTCCTTCCATGCAATGTAGAATTTGTTTTGCTGTAGGTTAAATTGTCCTAAGAGAAAGAGAAAATGAGAGCTTGTCTGTCTAGTAAAGACTAAATTTGGATACATAAATGAAGACTCTATCATAAGAGATGTCTTGATATTTTCAATATTTTAACAGAAATACTAGTCTCTGGACAAGAAGAAGGGTCTTAGTTGATGTTCTCAGCACTTGTGTCATTCTGCTGTAGTTCATCTCTAAGTTGTTATTGTACATGACAATGATTGTACCTGAGCAGAAAGTGAATAAGTCTTGCCCAGTTGTCGGAGTCCAGAAGTGCAAGGATTACTTCTATGATGGAGTTATTATGGTCATCCAGGCAGGTGAAGTGAGAGATTGGATATGGTAGTAATGCAATTTGACAGCTCTTTTCCTCTTATAGGATTCAGTGAGATGCAGAAGGTCTGGCATAATGGTGGAGCCAATCCAGCTTTATATTGGGGAAGGGAAGACTGAAGGTGACAGATTTAAAAATTGTGTCAGTTAACTAGTGGACGACATAAAAATCATACAGACAGAAAGATACCTAAAACACTATCATCTTAGGGAAGAATTCATTTTGATGTTTCAAGAAGATACAAATAATCTCAGAGCAAATCAGGTGATGCTACTAGTTGTCACAAACTCTGAGATTCATTAAAAACATTGTTTAAAGAATTCAGAAATTTGCAGTCAGAAACAGAAATTGAAATGGCAAGTAGTAGAATATTTAAAATCAGAAATAAGAATAGTCCTGGAATAAATGCCTGCAATGAAATTCTTTCCAAATTTCTTATTTAGGACAAAGAAGAGCTATTCATTCAGGATGCTTGTAAATGGGGTATCAGACAGCAATAGTTATGGTGGGCCTGAAAATGTCTAAATGTCTTAGCTTAAAGAATAAATACAGGTCCACAAAAGAATTCTAAGAAAAATTTTATCAACAGTTTGAGAAAAGACATATTGAATTAATGGAAGAAACTCCATTCTACGATAGATTTCTGTTAAGTTTTGGACAATACAGCTTACTTTCTTCTTCAGTAACTTATGTGACATCTTTGGAACTACAAAAAGTGAGTAAGACCGCTTCCCTATTCTGGATACTGGCAGGAAATATCCACTGGCCTATAAAATCTTTGACTAGATGCAACCTATATCAAAGCATGAATGATGGATAGATGGACAGATGGATGGATGGATAAACAGGTGGGTAGATAGGTACGTGTATTACACAGAAATGGGAAATAATTCAGTAGACAAGAGTGTATACTTGTAAATGTTATACAGATCCTGGTAAGCAAAGTGAGGTGACTTAAAGAATGTTGAAGCAGTGATGCAGTACGAATTCAGGACCAGTGAAGAACTGGCATCTGTGAAGGCCTGTAAGAGTGCCTTTTGATTACTGATATCTGTTTGCAACAGGTAACAGGGGGATAGTATTTTGGGGTAGTTCCACATTACCAAGAGGGAACCAACCAAGCACATGGTTTGCAGAATTTTTTTTTTCTTGATATAATTTTATAAGGGTTAGAGAATCCTTCTAGTATCCTCAGTCCAGGAAGTGGATGATGTGAATTTCTTCAGGCAAAAGAAAATTACTTTCTAAGTTGTAGGGTACTTAAAAAACAGATACATCGACACATGACTCCTGATCTTTTTTTTTTTTTTCTTCTTCTTTTTTTTTCCCCCAAAAGTAAGTGTAGGCTCTAATCTCTACAAGGAATAGACATATTTCCCCACAGCCTTGAGATTGTCCTCCACTGTTCTGGTCCAGGGAGGTGAAACAGATCATGAAGTTTACTTGAATCTGATAGTTAGGAGGTCTAAGTCCTTGAGAGAAGTGGGGTTTAAGATACAGTCTTATTCACAGAGTTTCTTTTTTGGCTACTTCTAAGCAATTGCTCTTTACTCATTCTTGTAGATCCCCCTCTGAGACCACTATCCTTCTGCAGTGTCTCCCCACCTGTTGTTGTTTGCTCCAGGGGAAACCCTTAATGAAGGTCAGCATCATGACTCCCAGAGCAATGGTTCTGAAGTTACCGTTCTGTATGCGGCTCCAAATCACAGGCTTAGTCTCAGAGCTAGGCCAGTTGTCTAGATTATTAATTTTTTTGCCTCTGTATCTGCTGTCCTAGAGTATAAGTGGACCAAGAGGTAGTTTTATGTTCTGTGACTGCACAATTCCTATGTTCTGGTTCACCTACATTAACATGTTATTCTAGCACTACAGCTCCTATTAGTACTACCGCTGTTTTTACAGATACAGCTGCTACTACTATTTTTAGTACTAAATATGACAGCTCCGAGAATCTGGTCAGAAATATGTGTTCTTTTCCTCAGGATCCTAAATCCAACTCTAACAAAAGCAAATCACACACTGAAGTTAAAGGAAAGGAAAGGAACAGGGCATGTGTGTTTCAAAGGTAAGGTATAGTTACAGCAGAGTACAGTAATGAATATAACGAATAGTCCATACAATTGCAGTAATTTTGCATTACCTATATACCTGTATATTTGTTTTATTGAGTCATCTTGCACTGCGGCAGCAAAGATGTCATATACAGTGTTGGATTGCTTAACACTGTACCTGTCCATCTCTGTTCTGTATTCAGGGTCTTCTGTTACTTTTAGACTGCCATGTGCTGATACAAAATTGAAAGCTGCAGTGATAATTACATGGTCCTAATGCTGCTCTTTGAATTGTCACAGCTCATTCAGGTCTAACGCTCTAAGTCTCATAAAGTTGCTTCTGTGTCATGCTTCCAAGCAGACAGGATCTGAATATATGTGTTTAAAGAGTGGCACTATGGCAATCTCCTCTTCTCTGATACTGTGTTCTGGGGATTAATCTGGAAGAGAAGCTGTGGTGCTGCCTTGAGCCATCCCTCACAGAGTCCCTGCTGGAAGGCACATTTCCCAGCCAAAGCCACAACCAGGCCCCTGTTCTGTGACTAGGTGCCACAGTCCCATGTGTTTTGGACGCTGTAGTAAATGAACTTAATTTCTGGTACAGTTAAAGGGAGCTGAAAGCCCTGTGAAAATACAACCTTTTTATTTAGATATTTAGATGTGTTGCTTACAGTACTTAAATATGCTTAAATTGTGACACTTAAATGCTTTACTTTAAGTGTCTAATTTAAAAAACATTAACGGTAACTAGAGGAAAACTAAGAAAAAAATTTTGGTCACAGGTCAAGAGCTGTGAAATTCAATAAAATCAGAATGTACTGATTGGTATTTCAAATTAAAATCTTATGAAATGTCAAGTTATGGTAAATACAGAGCTCTTAATTATGACATCTGAGTACTTCCTTGCCCTCAATTCGCTCTTGCCGTTCTAGAGACAGCAACAACTGTCCAAAAATATTCTAATCTTTTCAAGAACAGGTCACTTTACATTTCCACAAAAAATTCTTGACACAATGTAAAAAAAAAAAATTCTTCATCAGTAGAAAATTATTTAAACATGTTATTAACACTTTACTATCCAGATTAATGAACTAATCTGTAGTTCTTTGTTACCATTTCAGAAGGGAATCCTTGGCACTTGCTCTGTATTATTTCAGAAATTCACAGAATCACAGAATCTTCATGGTCGGAAAGGACCTTTGAGATCATTGAGTCAAAATCAAAACAAAAACAATGGGAAAAAAACCCAACCACAAGCACACATAAATCAACAATCTTGGGCACTAGAGCATGCCCTGAAGTCCCATGTCTACATGTTTCTTAAATACCTCCAGGGATGGTGACTCCACCACCTCACTGGGCAGGCTGTTCCAGTGCCTGACCACTCTCTCAGTAAAGTAATTCTTCCTAATATCTAATCTAACCCTCCTCTGCCACAACTTCAGACCATTTCCTGTGGTCCTGTCATTATTCCCTTGGGAGCAGAGGCCAACCTCCACCTCTCTATAACCTCCTTTCAGGCAGTTGTAGAGGGCAATGAGGTCCCCCCCCAGCCTCTTCC
>BJBW01006914.1:0-35123 GCA_004320125.1 Scolopax mira
AAAAAAAAATATTACTAGCTATTTTTTCTTGGTAGCCATAGTAAGATTTCAAAGTGACAAGAGAGATCTTACACTTTTTGTTTGTGTCATTGAAAACACCAGTAATAGTTCATTTATTTTAAATCTGCCTTAAGCACTATCAAAGACAATAACTTCAGTAAACAGGGTCTACTTACCAAGATCAAAAGGAATATTTATTTATCTGTTGCAAAGAAGCATAACTCTATGGAATTCTGTCAAACTACAGTGATTTACATCAGCTCCTGGTATCACCTGGAGTTTTCCTGATGATAAAGTAGATATGTTCAAACAAACATTTTTACAGCTCCTGGATTCTCTTGAATGTAATGAAGAGTAGAAACCTTACCATTTTAATAGAATTAAAATTTAAAGGAAGAGCTGATCTGTTTTACAGATCTCAAAACTATTTTACTGTTCTCAGTTCTGAAATTAAGATTGCTCTCTGTATCACAGATAATTAAACGCATATCATCTGATGATATAACAATAATACATTTTAAAACAGCAATGAATAAAATCTAAGCAAAAGTAACCTTGAACTTCCATAATATATTAAATCAGAAACACATTGAATCCGACATTTATTTCCATAAAAAAATATGCAAAGATTATTATAAAACTTTGAATTATGAAATAGGGCTGTGTTCCAAACTTAGGAACATTACTTAGGAATATTACTTTTGATTAGCTGATGAAGTAAAAAAATCCCTCTGTTATGTCCTGCTGAAGGCTTTTTCTTGCTCTCAGAACGGTCTTGAATTCAATAGGATGGTTTAGAGCTACCTGCCTGCAGAAAAGCTTGTCAGACAGAGATCACGGGCAGCTGAGAAAAACATGTTTCAGAACTCCCCTTTTTTACTGCAAAAAAACTCTAAAAATATCTTAATGTTTTATATAAGGTATGTATATATATATATATAACACACATGCACATATTTTATGTACATATACGCATATACATAATCTTCCTAATAAAAAGGAATTGTTGAACTCTTAACTCATCATTTTAGGGTGCATTCTTGAATGAGGAGATTATTGTAAAAAGGAGACAAACCTCATTGTCTCCGAGCTGTAATCTCTGCACTTCCATCCTGAATGTCTGTGCCTTGAACCGGGGCAAGACATGAAAATGATATTAAGTTGGCCAAGAATGATCAAACCAAAGCAGTTCTGAACATGCAGAGAACATGGTGGTCTGAGAAGAGGTTGAGATTGTAGGTACTCAGTGAGAGCTTAGTGGGAGTCTTAAGGCTTGTACTGAGATCATTTAATCATAAAAAATCCTTCTGTACGTACAAGTCAACAGCCTTTTATGGCTCTGGAGCATTACAACTGAGTTGTCATATCATAAGCAGAACTTATATACATGTTACGAATATTTTACAATCCCAGCATAATGTACACTGGCCAGATAAAAATTGGACCTTTTTAATGGAAAGTGAACAAAAATGATCTGAAAATGCCAATTAGATGAAAATACAACTTGTAGACATAAGTGTATGTGTACTTTTGTAAATAATGCATATCCTTACAGGAATGCTAGAGTTTATGTAACACTAATTTGATCAGAATTTTAAAAATAAATTTATTGAAAACACTGATTTTTGATATGGCTGAAAAATCCATTTTTTTTTACATTGAAGTATTTTTTTTTTAACAGCTAATAAATTTCAGCTCTAAGGTCTTAGGGATTTTTTGTAGACAGTTTTACATTATGGTAACTATTATTGGTAACTATTCGTTATTTCATGGTAAAATTTATATACATATATGTATTATATGTAAGTGTATTTATATATTATCATAGAATCATCTAGGTTGGAATAGGGGTATGTATGTGTGCATATATATGTTTTATATATGTTGTTATATATGTAATATTGAATTTACTTAATATATGATATAAAATATATAGATGGCATGTAATGTACAAAATACATTTTTACATGTATATATAATACAATATTCTAGGTGTATATTATATTATGCAGTTATAGTATAAAGTTATAGTATAAAGTTATAGTAGTATTATCGTATATTAATTATTGTGTTATGTTATATATTACCCATGTTACATTTTAACATAATAATTTAAAAAAGATCTAATGTTTTCATATATATTCATGTTTCTGTTTCATTTAATAATTAAACAGCAAAACAAAATATGGCTTTACCAATTAAAGAAACTAGTTATCGGATATGAATCATAGTTGTTACAATGTTTTCTGGGAAAAATCTAATACTTTGCTAATTAAAATGCAAATTAAAACCATTTTCCAAATTGCATATGATTTAAAGTTGAAACAAAAAATGCAAATCTTAATGTATTTTGAATTTCAAATTTTATTCTATACCTTTGGCTTTATATCCTTAAGTATTACAAAATAATAACATTTCCCTTTTACTTTCACTGAGAATTCTAGATTCCAATTTTTCCCTCTTTTTTTTGCAGGTTCGGACCGTGAAAAGTGTTAGAACACGCACTTGCTGCATGCCCAGAAAAAAAACCCCAACTTCATCTGGGTCAATAGAAGTTTTATGAACAATGGAGAATGACCTGGAAGATAGCAGTGACAGTTCCATGTATTACTGACGATAATTTATTGCCACAACCTCATCTTCAATTCTATGGAGCAACAGTGTCTCCTGGTGGTCAACTAGTCGGACAACTCTTCTTCTCAAGAAACATTCGTCTCCATTTCAGTTGATATCCATGAAGGTACTTTCATATTAAAGCAAAGACTCTCGTGTAAATTCTTGCCCTGGGAAACGGTTTTATTGAAAACTCATTCAAGTACTTTAGACACCTGAAATTAAATCTGTACTTGCATACTTTGAAAGTAAAAAGATCATCTTTGGGAAAAAAAATATTAATAAAAGCAAATTCCCTGTGCCTGTTGTGTCCCCCCCTCCTTGATTATGACCAAATGCTCTTACCCTCCCTCTGGCCACAGATGTACTGGTGAAATGAAATAAGTAAGCAGATAAATAAATAAACAAATGAAGCAAAAAGACTTAGTTGTGCTGAGTCGTTAAACATTTCTCATGTGCATTCATTATGTGCACTCCTTGCAGTTAATGGGAAATTTCAGTCCCTTGTGCAAAGCAATGCTTTCTAAATCATTCTAATTCCTTCCATTTCATTTTCTTCACTACAAACACAAAAGGGAAGAAAGTAAATGTCTCCCTATCTTCAAATTCAATTTGAGACATTTTACTTGATGAAATGTATATTTGCGTAAACATTTCTCACTGGGGATGGCATCTAAATTTGCTCTGTGGGACTTGACAGCAGAGCTTTATAACCTTATATTCTACTCATTGATCTATGGCTGATGTGTACTGTCTAAGTAAATTCCTATTCATATTTAGCTTAAATTGTAAACAAAATAAGGTTTTAAGCGTTTATATGGAGATTCAGTAATATGAAAATTTACTTGTAAGTATGCCTGATAGACAAAGTGCAGAGCGGAATGAACTTAGAAAATCTTTCTTCCATGGCAGGGTTACAGACTAAATGAGGTTTTATTGAACATTAGATTATTTTGTTATGCAAGAATATGCCAATAAAATACCTGAATGCATATATGGAGGTAGGTAAAATACAAAGCTGGTAATTTTCTAGCATCTATGAAGCAAATCATACAGAACAAGTAAAGAAGATGTGCTCCTTCAAAATGACAGAGAAGCATAGATTTTTGCCTCCAATACTTAAGAAAGTAGTCATCAGAGGATTGAACTCTTTTTCCAGGATTTTTATTATTAATGTGTGCTTCTCTTTTTGTTTTTTACTTTTGCAGTGACTAAATATATAAAGTTATTACACCCAGTTCTACACCCAGTTCTGCAAGCAGACGGGAGACATCCTTCTGTCTGAAGCCTCAAAGCACACAGAGAATGACATGTAACCAAGTATTACTCAGCTTAAGTCAGGTTTGTTGAATTGACACACAAGGAAATACTGTCAAGGCACAGCAATAACATATATTTTTAACTTTCTGAATATAATGGCAAGTGGCACTTGCCATTTGTATTTGTTCTAGGAAATCTTATGCAGTAAAAGACTTTTACTTTAAACATGCAAAATTTCATAGTTCTTTGTTAATCACAAATGGAATTGATACATGGACATTTAAAGCTAAATTTGACTGATTTTAGGGTTTATATTTGTCCTCAAATAAAGGATAAATTTGTTTGTTCCTATTTTATCCAAGTTCACTGTAATTGAGTTTTGGTGTATAAATCCTTACATGATTTCATAAAAGGTTAATAGACCTATTGAACTAAAACTGAAGCTTTGCATAGGCTAATAAATATATGGATGATGTCATAGTTTAGTTTTATTTGAATTTAAGACCTGCAGTAGTTTGAGGTATTACTGTTCCAAAATTCTGGTACATTTTACACAGGAGCTCCTCATAGAAAGTTCAGATGCTGGAAAGCACAGATTTGGGGATGCTCAGATCATGAGTTTTTTGTTTGGTATCAGTCTCATTTCTCCTAGGGTTGTGATTATAAAGACAGATGATTGGTTTTGTTATTAAAAGCCTTTTATGATACTTTACATCTTGTTGATGTACTTTCTAAAGTTGGAGATGTCAATGTCTGCAGGTTTCAATTCAAACAAATTCTTCTCTAAAAAGTAAGCCTTCTAATGTCTTTGGCAACACAACATTGTACAGATGCTTTCTGCTTTCTTTGAATGAGAGGTTATTCTTTTCTTATAAGTGGAGTGAGGATCCTGTGAAGTGCAGTGATGTGATATCACTGTGTCCAAGATAACATGACTTGTTGGTAGAAGACAGAAGGTTATTTTGTGTCTTCAATGCAGTTCTTACAAGCAGAGTGAGTTACTTTATAAAGAGCCATTTAGCTGCTTTAATGCAGACAAGTGGAATGACAGAGTCCTTCTTACCTATATGTTTCAGCCATTAAATGACTTTCAGAGTGGGTTCATGCTGTTCTTTCACACCTCAACATCAGCTTTTACCATGAAGGCAATGCTGAGAAGAATGATCAGCTGAATTTTCTAACTCCATCACAGCCTGTAGAATGATTCAGGAAGTTCAAAAAACATTATTAGTTTACGCATGGTGTAATCTAGATTTTCACAAAAAAGGTGGAAGAACACAACTTTCACTTGCACATAAGACAAGCCCATTCCCAATTTGACTGTTAGGAAACCGCTTGATAGTACTGATCAAAAACTTGCTGCACAGCAGATAGTTATTATTAATAAGATAATAATATATTCTCTTATTATAATTGATATATTAATACTATAAAATATTAATATTATAATTTTAATATTATTAAAATTAAAATATTATATATTATTATCTGCCATTCCATTTTGACTATTTTTAGTCACAAACAGGTAAAGTGCTTATCAATAAAACTCATGAAGTTCAAGAAATGTCTTTATTTTGTGTGTGACTCCCATGGTAGTCAAATTGCTGAACAGAACTACTTAAAAGTTAAGATAGCCTTAAAGAAAATGTGACTGACGTGCAGAACTATTTTAAATCAACAGAACTCAAGTGGATGGCTTTACCAGGGATTTACCTATAGTATATACATAAAAACATGCCTGTTTCCTTCAATTTGGGAAAATTAACAAAAGCTTTTCTATTGATTGCAATCCATCTTTAGCTCCATGCACCATCAGTGAGCAAACCAGGTGAGACTTCCATTTAAATTTATTTCCAACATGGAAGAGTGAGGGAATAAAACAAATCTACAGCAAGGGATATCTGTAGTTCTCAAAACAGAAGGGAACAAAGGAGAAAATGGAAGATGTGTCTTAAATTATTATGATGAATTTATCCTAGAAGATGCAAATGAACTATACGAATTCTGACAGTATTTCTATCATTTGGCCAGAAACAGGCTGCATCAAAACCTTGGAAACAAATGCTCTCAGAGACCTAGTGTTGCTATAGAGGGAATTATAGTTAGAGTGCAGATACTGAGCAACTGACATTTTAGGAGTTTAGTTGTCTCTTCAGTACACTTGATGTTTATCTATCTGGTCCAGAAAAAAAAGACAGTCATAAGTTAAGCCACTACTTTTAGATGGCCTGACAGAATACACAGTAACCATTTCCCATCTAATTCTTGTTGCTGTGACATTGTGACCCTGAACTGTGCTATCTGTTACAACCTACATATAAACCAGATTTTCAGTAAAAAGCTCAACACCTCAAAAGGTCTCTCTGTTTCCGAGACATCAAGGTAAGTGGCCAATTGTCTTGGGAAAATAGCTGACCATAGCTGCAGCATGGTCCTACCTGGCACTAAATGCAGAAGCTATTATCATGAAAACCTAGTCTTTGTGGACTTTTACATTTGCTTAAAATTATTTTAATATGCCTTTGGAGCTTACAGATGCAAGCTGTCTTGCATCTGATCAGACTGGAGGAAAGGTACAGCAAGTGTGTGGTTCTACTGGAAAAGATATCCAATATGAGAGACAGAGAATATATAATGGCATCCAGGTTTGCCTGTTATGGTCTCTGCTGTAGTCAGGGGACAACCCTGAGTCAGGGTACAACCCCTCTGTACTTTGCTGGTACTTTACCCTACAGATGAAATCCTCCATTAATCCAAAGTAGCAAATATACTGTGGTTGCAGGGGCTGTATGCTAGTTGATTTCATCTGAAAGACTAATATGGAACTTTCTTAAGAAAATGATTTGCGATTTTTCAACAGGTTTAATTGAAACTAAAATTGAATTTTTCCGTGCAATCTGTAACCTTTAAACAATCAATGGCTGTACAATTTCAGTAATGACTCTTTAAAATTAGAGTTATTGAAAAGGCTTATGAGTAGTGATAAACAGAATAAGGTGGTATTGATTGGCCAGTGGAAGACATTGATTTGAACTGTAAATAGGCATTATGCTAGAAGAATTGTACTACTGTACACCTTTTTGCTACTTTTACTCTGAGTCACCTCTGAGCAGATTCATAGTATTTATTTGATTATGATTTTAGTAGGCTTTTTAATAGCTCAAGCAGATTTATGGCTGAGGAAACATGACAGTTTGAAAAAGATCATGTAAAAAGGATTGAAGGCACAAATTTCTACAAGCTTTTTGCATATCATAGACTGTGAATGCTTATGATTTACTGAATAGATATGCTTACCATATAAATGTGTTTATACTGTGCCTGCAAATGAGCTCTCTCAGTACAAAATAAGAGTTGTATGCATCTTATTTGATCTATGTATTATATTCCATTCTTTCTTTAGCCAAACAAGAAATTTTGTACTAACATTTGTGAAGCCTATAGGGTATGTATGCCTATATTTCAGAAGAACAAACTTCAGAATTACTAGAAATCTTCCAGTTTCAGTCAGGAAAAATAGAATGATATTCTATCTAATCTACAATGAAATATATTGTTATAATATAAAATGACACAACATAAAGAACTAAGGAATCAGGGCTTCAATATTAATAGGCACTGTTTAAATAGAGAAGATGGTGCTCCCTGCCATGAATGGGCTGTTAATTCAAATGTGGCTGAAGGTGAAGACACAGGGTGATTAACATTTTTACACAAAATGAGTTCATATGTTCTCAGTCTAACTTTAATTGGTTGGAAAGGAACTGAGTGGGGAAAAATGTTACAGCAAGAAGATTACACCTAAAGGATAAAACTATGTAGGGAATAAAAAGATAATAAAAAAAGAATTGAAAGAAATAAAAAGATGAACAAAAAGCAATTCTGCACAGGTTAGAGAAAATTCAATAAAACTTAAGTTCTGCAAAAAGATCAAAAGTTCCTGGAAGACTTAGAATCTTACCCTTCACATCTGCTACAGCAGTCTTTGCTTTGGCAGTTATTGTTCATCCCTCCTCTCATCAGCATGGAGCTGTGTTGCTAATTCTGTACATGCACTGTGTGCAAGTCTCTTATCGATGTCAGTGGAAATGTCAAGCATGAAATGTGTTTAGTATATGCAACAGATTTGTACCAAGAGGAAAATTTTGCCTGTGTTGTCTTTGGCCTTGATGCAGATCTGACCTTAGAAAAACATAGGCAAAGCTTGGCACTTGCAACTAGGTTCAAGTAAAGTATTTTTAGGAGCTGATTATAATCTCGTACTGACTGTATACTCATCAATTCTGGTGCGTTCATGCAATGGACACATTTCTGAGCCCTCACAGTTTGTCATTTGGCAGACATAGGATCTAAAACAGTTAAAAGGTGTCACGGTTCTTCTGTTTTTACTGGTCTCAGTAGGAGCTGAACTCAGCTCAGTAGGAACCGAACACTTTGCAAAATCCAGAAACTGGATGTAAGTATCTAAACAATAGCTGTCTTTTTTTTCTGAAAAATGAGATTACTTATTTAACTTACATAAAACCTAATGTCTTGAAGTTTTGATCTAAGCTTGAAGTTTAAGAAAACTGTGTTAATAATACTTGGCAGGTCTATATTTTTCTTTCTCCACACATCCAAAAGCCCACATCATAGGGCTTTTTTACTTTTTCCCTGTTCTGCTGAGTGCTGAATATACACCAGTGTAATGCAGCATAATTTCATAATATGCCTGCAACTTTGTCCACTGTAAGAAATTCCACTTCCTTGCATTTGCAAAACAGAATGATTGGTCTGTTGAAAGCTCTCCCTCAGATGTGTTTCTGGAAAATGTAGTGAAAGAGTTTGTCCTTTGCTGAAATGAACGAGGAACATAACTGATTTCAAAGTTTATCCTCACTACAACATGAGTAGGGAAGGGGTGGAAGGGCTTCCACTACAAGGAAAATGCAGACATTAATTTGGAACGCAGACCTGAATTTTCTCATAAGGCTTCAAAGTTTCATACCAGCTTCATACAAAACTGTTCCCAGTAAAAACTACAAACCCACCAGTATAAGTTTTATTATTTATCTGTACCTATCATCCATGCATACGCACATCTGCACAGACATACAAAAGGATGAGGTAATCTGGAGATCTTTATTATTGGGGTTTTTTTAAGGTACGTTTATGTATTTCTAATTTGAGGCTATTCTTACACAAAATCCCAGATGTTAGATCAACGCATGCCAAACAGTAGCACTATTTCTGCTCTGGTGAGCATTTTCAATGGCTAGACATGCTGGTCAGATGTAAGATTTCTCTCTTTTACAAACACATGGAAGAACACGTTCTAGAAACACAGGGGACCACATAATCCTGAGAACGGAAACTAAGGAGGACCACACAAGAGAACCAAAATGTATCTTGGATGAATGACAGCAGTTCAGAAGCTGTAAACAAAACTCTCTAAAATTCCTTCTCTGGAGGAAAGGAATAAGGTAGCCAGGAGATCAAGGCCTGGAAACGTCCCTCCACCCAGGGACCAGGCAAGTGCTGGGTAAGAGGGAGTCAGGAAAGGCCTTGGAGGGGTCCTTCCCCCATGCTCAGGAGCACCTCAGAAGCCTTAGCCCTTGACCCCTGCCCCACTATGGGCCCATCTGACCTGACCCACCACTCTGGCACCTGCTTCTCCTGGGCATCTCTGGAAATGCCAACCCAGTCCCAGTGCCACTCAGCTCACTGGGGTGAGGTGGGACTGTGCCCACCATAACAAAGTGGGGAGGGCACGGATTTGTTGGCTTGTGGACACCTGCTTACCTGTGGTCCACGACCTGTGCTGGCCTCTAACCTATCTTTCTTTCTGTCTGTCTATCTAGCCTGTCATAAAGTAGCTATTCTCTTGTTCTTTTAAACTGCATTATTTTCATTATTATGAGTTTTCAAGCAACTTCAGATTTACTGTCAAAAAGACTCTGAATCTCCACATTTGCCTGAATGCTGTCAAAAATAATTATTCAGCTGAGCACGCGCTTTATAAATGCCTTTGCCAGTATTCAGAAGTCATACTTTATTACCTTCCTGCTTCAAAAGCTCGAGTCATCCAGTCAGGCTGTAGAAGCTACTCTTGATGATCTCAACAGTCAGTCACACAGGACTCTAGTAAGCCAAGGCAGACGAACAACTGAAATCAAAGCAAAATGTTAATCCTGCATGTTATGCACAGACACAAAAGTTTTAATTTCAGAGACAAAATCTTATACTGCCTTTTTATTATTTACTAAAGCATTACTCAATATTCAAGGTTTGGTATGTTTTATGATTGCAGTTGTGTCATGGAAACATCTTGTTTCCATGGAATTGCTTGCCAGAATCTAATCTTTCAGTTTTAAAAAAATGTTGATATTTATTACATTTGGATACCTAGATACTTAGAGACTTCATTGGCATTAGTAGGCTTTTTTCTCTTAGGCAATACAGATGCAGACAGCAAGAAACACACACTTCTATGGCCAAAACATCCAAATGCCAACAGCATATAAACAGACTTAGTGTTCTACTCTGTAAATAGCCTGAAACAACAGCTCTGACAGGTGCAATGTGTCCTCTTTATAGCAATAGTATATTAAGTGTGAAATGGAAAGGCGTAATCAAAAAAAATATAAACATTTAACTACTGCTTATGCAATTTGGATCATAAAGTCAAGGTACTAACTCAGACCCTAGCTATTCATCATGTTAGATGTAGACAAATTTGCCACAGGCTGATGTCCAAATGCAAAAAACTGTAGTTTAAATGCAGTCAAGGGGGCAGATTAACCGTTTCTACATGATTTTGTAACACATTAAGTAAATTAAAATTAACTCCACAACACTAGTCACTCTGGTATTGTTGACAGGGCTCTGAGGACTCTAATAGGCCTTAATAACCCAGCCCAACCTCACCTGGGACCTCCACTCACACAATAGGGCCGAGGAGCGTTATTTAAGCACTGGCCTATGCCTTCAGCTCTTTCCTAAGCTGAGTTGTCTCCACCCCGTCTATGGTTGTGATGTACTTTAAGAAGGTAGAATGTACTTTTTAAATGTGAAATATATTTTAGAATGCAGAATCTCTCACCAGGTAAGAATAAAGATTGCATGAATCAGCTACTGTGGGACAGGGCTCTTAAGTGAGGATACTGCCTGTGCTGGGTTGCCTTTAGCTCTTGGTTCCTCCTCCATTATGGGGCAGTCCCACTCTTTCTGCTCCCTGGAAAACATAGCAAAAGGGGGACACAGCTAATATGTTTTTGTCAGGAGTGCCTGTGGCAAGGTACATGCACCAAACTTGGATGAGGAATGAAGCACTGAGTTGCTCAGCCTTACAGATATTGTGACTGTTTTGTTATGTGTGCTGGCAAAGATGCAAGGAGATGTTGAGTTGATTTCTCATGTGAAGGGCCTGTTTAGATATCACACTTGGCATACTCTTAAGTGCCAAAACCTCTCCTAATTCCCACTGGGGATCTGTGTCTCCACCCAACAGGCTCACAGCAGTAGTAATTACTAATGCAGAGTGTACTTCTCACTATGTTTCTGTCATGACACCATCCATTCTACTAGAGCACCTATCTCAGTGTTCAGAGATGTGTTTTTTCTGTAGTTTTACAGCTACCACTTCTTCAAGTCTAGTTTAGCAGTAGCCACGAACACTGGAAACCAATGCTTTGTCTCTGACTACCACCATCTGTACAACCTCTCTGCAGGCAGCCTGCCCAGGTTTGCTTGGCAAAATACCTGCAGTACTGAAAGTATTGAAATCTCTTCTGCACATGGGACGGTCTGGAGACAGCTGACAGAACAGAAAGAAAATTTGCTGTTATAAGCAGGCACAGGCTGCTCTTTTTGACCTTCCCAGGCAGAAAAGACCTATGTCTATTTTAATGTGATTAACAAACTCAACCTTCTTTCATTCCTTTTGTATTCTTGCATTTGTGCTACCTTAAGTACCAGAACCAAACAAGGCGCTAGAAAAAACAAATTATTTTTCTTGTAGAATAATTTCAAAATAAATTTTATGCCCATAGTTTCATGGATGAGACATTTCAGCATGATGATTTCCATCTTAATGGCTTAATCAAACTATTTTTAACTTTTATGTCATTTCTGATTCATCTGAACTGCTTACTGAGAATAAAATAACTGTGTAATTTATTATTACTTTTATATTTCTGTAAGAAAATGGGGGAGTCTGTTATGTATTTTTTAATGACAGATCTTTGCTTGAAAAGTGAACAGTGCTTTTGAATTTTAGTTACAGGATTTAAACTTCAAAGTCTTTTTTTGTTCTTTTATCACTTTGTCCTCCAATAATAGACTGGTTTGTATATATATTTCTGTACAGAAACAAGCTACAGAGTTCACAGGAAATTATTTTAGCAATATCTCAGAAGGTGGCCTCCAATAGCAATTTTTATTACTGCAAGGGATGCTATAAAATAGATTTTTGCCTTGTGCCTGTTCCCACAATGAATTCAGGCTCTTCTCTGTCAGGGACAATTATATTTTCACTTCTTTATCCTCTAACCTACTCTTTGCTGGTTCTCTCTTGTCTCACAGGATTCATAAGACTTTGGGAAAGAGTCTTCTAACAAAAGTTAATGGTATCTGCCATTTTTTATGAGATCAAGTACATTGTGTCGTAAAGAATGGAAAAGATGTACTGTTATTGTTTGTACTGAAAGACCAGGGCAACTCAAGCTCAGGATTAATTGTGTAAATGATTTATCTCTGCTGATGGAGATTGTTCACAGAAGTAAAACTGGGCATATGGTATCTTCACTAGGGAAACAACAACTCAAAAGGCTGATTTAGCAAAGTATTTTAGTATTTTAGGCCAAGCTTTATGCAATTTGCTTCATTGTTTATTAGTGTTATTGTTAGGAAATATTTGGTGCCTAAAACTAGGAAAACATTCCCAAATCTATGAAATCAATTACTCCCTCACATTCTCACAGGAAACCTTTTGCAGCCTTAGGAATTGAATTACTGCTTCCTTATTATGAATCTAACACTGTGACGTTAAATTAATTTCTTTTATGGACATTTGGATAGCAAAATGTATTCTGGCTTCTCAGTTCTATGCTGATGGCAGGATTACAGATTGCGGCAGACAGCTCTGTTTTTCTTGTTGTCTATGCTGTCCTTCAGCTTTTGTACCACAGTCAGTTTATTTTCTAACTAAATCCATGTGATTGCACGAATCAGTTTAAGTAGATCTAAAGTAAACATAATGGTTATATGCTCTTTTATGCCTGTTGAGACAAAACAGAAAAAAACCAAGGAGAAGTAAGATGTTGTTTTATTAAGAAATAGTCTGATATGCTAGTGAATAGGGAGACAATTCACTTTTACTTGTTCTTTAGTTTATCTGGATATATACAGATATCTTAATGATGCTATTTCATTTTAATTTAAGGTTTGCATTTGAGAATTTTGGGGGATTTTGCAACCTAGAAATGTAATGACAGAGAAACATTATATGCTCATTAAAAGCAGCATTTTATGAGCTATAAGGTATTTAACTCATGGTATTGGGGGGAGGAAATGAGGGGCATTAGTACAAGTTAACCTTTTCACAAATACTCCACTGGGAGAAGTGAATTTCTACCTCATGAATAATCATATCACTTCTTCTGGTAATCTAAGGACTACATCTGAATGGCACATCTTTCCAAAGGCAAAATAGCACTTTTTAATGTTACCAAAAGCTATCCTGCACCTGTTCCTACTTTGTTGCAGTTTCCACCTGATGCATTTTGGGGAACAGTGTTACCATACTGTATTGTTTACAGTGAGATTTACTGGATAAAAAATATAATTAGAAATCTTGTGAGCACAACTTCTGTTTCAGGCTTCAAATTAATCTTTCAAAATACTTGTATAGCACATTGATTTAAGATGACTGAAATAGTCTTAATAGATTTTGGTGGTAAAAAATATTCTTTCCTCCAATACAAAGGGTTAAAACCAAAACTATTTTTAGAAATGATGAGAAGCTCTTTAATATCCTTCCCAATTAAAAATAAGCTCATCCTAAGGATTCTTTTCTTGGCATCAGAGATGCTTTGCTAACAAAAGAGACTGTTCATTGTTTTGGGTCTGAAAAGGTACTGGTGATAAATGAAGACATAATATCAGTATTGAGAAAAGCTTTTTGTTCAAGGACATCTCTTATATTTCATATTCTATCTAACCATTAGAACACCCCAGTTATTAATAGAACATTTCCTTTGCAAATACAAAACAAAGCAAAAATAGTGAATCTTAAGCAAAAGCACAGCATCTTATGATAAAATCTCTGTCTCTATCAATTGTATGCGTATCTTATTCTGACAATTCTGACAAAGAACTTCCTTCAGTATGCCCACAATAACTCAGCCAAGCACCGTGCCCCTTCTGCCCCTGCTGCAAGCTATTTCTGAACCACTTTCTTGCTGTCCTCTCTGAGTACTGAGGTCTTCCCCCTTCTGGGATGTGGGAAGTTCTAACTCATACCTCCTGTTGAGAAATGAGATTGTTTCCCAACACAACCCAGAGCAATTCCCGGTGAGCTGACATTGGTTATCCAGCACCTACAGCCATTGCATCATCTTTCTCACTCAGCTGACACTCGGCAGGAGCCACCTCTTTGGAGGCATGAGTTTCTGGGTTTTTCTGCATGGAGGAACCTCCCTAAACATCCTCTGAAGTCCACTAGAGATACTGGTGCCACTTACTGCCCTGACTTCCAGCTCTGCAGCTATCTAACGAAGGGAACACAGGGCTTTGGAGCAGCAATTTATCTTCAAGATCATGCAGTTAAGTAACAGATGTTTTATTTCTAGTGCAGCATCTGATTAATTCTATCAGTCAGGTTTGCAGACCAGTTGCGAACTTTCCCTAGCACGTGGGAGGCACTGTATAGAAAATAGTATAACTGTTTGGAATTCTGATTTGAGGGCTAAATATCCATTAAATTTCTTTACTGGCAAAATCTAGGAGGTTTCTGTACCTTGGCAATCTGAATAATCTGCAGTGATAAATTCTCAGTCTGATTGGTGAGAACATTAAAAACTGTTCATCACTAATATGCAGAATAAGTAGGTATGTAAATTTACCTGCTTTGTCAGGTGATTAATAATCTCTTAGATATTAAATTTTGATTCTTTGATTTAAAGGACAATAATTATTCTTAGAAATAATTTTCCTCAAATGGCTGGTTTTATATATCTGGAAGACAAGTATCACTTGAGGTAAGCTTGAGAGATAAAATGTATTAAATACATAATATAAATGAGGCCTGCAAAATTATAAAGAATATATTAAATGCCTTAAAGATGGTGTTGTATTAACCTGTGTTGAAATATATTTTCTAAGGCTGACTGAACTTTGATTCATAGTATATTTTAAAAGAACATTTTGAGACAAAGCACGAAAGCTAATTGATAATTTTAATTAACACTGATAATTCAAAGAGAAAGAATTTGATAGAGCTTCTAAAATAGAAAACTCATGTCTTCCCCTTTAAAATAATCTTTTTAAACCCAGAATTTTTTAAAAGGCTACTAATTTTCTTTTTGTTTGCACTCTACACCTGGGTAACGAAGTAAAAAGAGAATTTTAAATTTTGTTTAGTTTCCTGGTAATCATAATGAAAACAACTATTTCTCCAGTTTTTCAAATTGAAATACTTACATTTCTGAAGGACTTATCATTCAAAAAAACTCTCTCATTCTGAAAGCATTTACATGGCCATTGTTGTTCTGAAATCCTGGAACATCATGGGAGGGTAATATTAAGATCATGCATTTAAGGGAAATACAGAAATGCTGCTTGGTATTTTAAAATGTAATATTAAAATCCATGTATTATTCATTAAGTCAAAAGAACACAGCTTTTGTTTACAGAAAGTGAGAATTTCTTTAAATATTTTCAAATATGCTTGGTTTAGGAGTCATGATTTTCAATTCAAGTGTAACCCAAAATAAACATATGGTTTCAAGTAAAGGTTCATTACTATATACGCATACTTCATATAAGTAATGACTTCACTAATTGTTAATTGGACAGAATTACTTTAAATAAAAGATGAGAAAGAGTTAATATAGGGAAAAAATGGGGGAAGCCAGGGAAACTGTTAAGGCTTTTTGGGCAGAGTCAACATGGTTATAAGGCCATTCTGTATAGAAAATTACTTTTAACATTTTAAACTAGAAAACACTGAGTATAAAGAACATTAAATTGGAAATTAATACATAAGTAAATAATTTTAATAATCAATGGTTTCATTTTGATCTACAAGTATACAAAGGGTGGTGTGTAGTTTTAACATAAGTTTTAAAAAAAATTAGAAGTATTTTAGATAAAAAGTTTTTAAAATTTATTAATAACTATAATCAGATTTATTAAGCAAAATTCCATGAGAATGCCACAGCTTTTCAACCCTATAAATATAAAATGTCACACGCCAAGCGGGAATATATTTGCAGTTTTCAGAGAAACCAAGTAGAAGAGATGTGGTGCTAGCTGTATCTCAGTTTGAAGAAGTTTCATTGTGAAGGAAAGATCAATTTCCTTAATGAATCTCTAGCTCTATGAAGAGTATCTTAATGATAAGCCAGCAAATGTTTTGCATTAGAGGTTTCTGTGTAATTTATATAAACAGGGTGTTCAAGCAGTCTTGTATGAAATAGTTGTCTTTATCTGTAAGTCAGTAGTTTTATTGATTTGATGAAGTCTGAAATATTATTAATTATACTTTCTGACCACAGAATCATTTCAGAAGGAAACTTTTGGGTAAATGTAGATGTATACTGAATTTTAAATTTGCTTGCTTGTACTTGTTTAACTTCCATTGTTGGACAATTACCAATACACGTTTTGAGATTTAAATGTGGAGTGGGGATATCTAATGTGTCACGTACAAAGGACTGACATTTAAAGGAATGGATATTTAATCTAAGCATCCTCTTATGAATACGGTATGTGCATAGAGAAGGACTATTGAACCTGGATATTAAGCAAATTGAAGTTCGAATGTTGGATCATTAATGTGAAACATAATGCATTAGTGATTATATTGATTGGTAGTTATTACTGAGGTTCATTTTGTTGTTTGATAATGATTGGGTAATTACTTTTGGGTCAATGAATTCACATTAATCAAGTGCTGAATATGGAAATGACCGTGGGAAATGTGTAAAGACAAGCTGACTTTTATTGGTAAATATTAATTATTAACATTTCTGGTTATTAAAACTTCTCAAAGGCAAGCCAGTAAATTTATTCTAGTCTAGCAATTTGTCTACTCAGTGCCTTTTGCATTGTACTTGGGAAGTGAAATCTAATATTCGTACTACAAAAAATGTTGAAGAGATGTGACCCATTTCTTAGTAATTTTTTTTCTCTTAATAAAACTAATTTCTCTGAAAAAAATCCTCTTGGGTACTAGAAAGTTTCCAGTGGAGAAAGAATATAAGATTAGAGGGAAATTAGACAAAACTTAAACAGCACCATCTAATATAAAAACAAAAACCTAAATCATAGTATCCTGGGAACTTATTTTGGAGATCCCTAAAACTTCTATTTTGTCCTTTTAATTAGTCATAATCACAGAATCAGTGTGGATATCACAGATATCCAGAAGGGATATCTGGAAGCCATTTAGTCCAATCACCCTTCTCAAGTAGGGTCAGCTAGAACAGGTTGCTCCAGACCATGTTAGTCAAGTGTTGATTAATTCCAGGTATGGAAACTCTACAACCTGTCTGGACAACTTGTTCCACTGTTTGATCACTCTTACAGTAAAAAAAAAAAAAAAAAGAAAGAAACAATAAAAAAAACTTTTATTTTTTATTTCTTATATTTACATTTGTGCCCTTTGTCTTTTAATAAAACCAGCAGTGAAACTGATGCTCACTAAAAAGGCTATTTTAGAAGTCTCATTGTCTATTCTGAATTTTTTATTCAATAGCTGTTGTTTAACATGGGGTATATATTATATCTTGGTATTAATGATTTCAGTGTGGAAAAACTGAGCTCTGTGTTTCAGGAAAATAATCTTCCACTTGCAGAAACATTACTGTAAGAATTTCTAAGAAGTCACAGTCACTGCAGTAAAATACGTATATCACTTCTAGATAGTTATTTCAGAGTCCACTCATGGCATAGCTTTTAAATAAATTTCCCTAAAAGATCTTTGTTTATGAGAAAAAACCTTTCACATCCTGGAAAGGTCAGCTCTCAAGTGTCCTGTGAATTGGGACCATTTTATTTTAGGCATGTTTGGGCATGGACTTTAAAATGCCAGAACAGTACAAGACCCACAATAACTACACAACCTGTGAAAGTTTGAGAAAATAAATACTTACTTCATAGGGTTCATGAAAAGACTGTGATGTTTATTTTAAAGTTGTTAGTTACCTAAACAAGCATGTACTTTTAAAACAAAGTTATAGTGTAAATTAAATAACTCTTTAAATGTATCCCTTCCTGCAGAGAAATCTGTCAGTGTTTCCTCCCCATGAGTTTGGCTTTCTCTGCTCTGGCTGTGGTTGCAGCCTCCATTGTAGCCCTCTTATTGGTTCAGAAGCAATTTTGCCACGTTCTGACATGTCTGTGTCCCACACAGATTAACCTGACAGTCAAGTGAGCCATGCGGACCAGGCAACTTGTGGATCCCTATGGCTCATCCACCCTGCTTCTCCTGGCACAGGAAGAGCAATGCAGAGAAATGTATACAGAAGTGGTATAGGTTGTGGCAGAAATTTTCTCCCAAACAGTGGAATTCCCGTTTCAGAAATAAACAAAGTAACTACTTTTTGGTTGATATTAACAGCAACAGACTTTCCTGTATTTAGGCACCTGCTTCTGTGTCAGAGAGTGCTCAAATATGTTTAAGAATTTTAATGGTATTTTTCTTCAAATTGAGGTTGAGGTAATTGTTGTCTCTAAATGTTTACTTCCAAGACCATCAGTAACAGTGTACAGAGGATTTTTCAAAAAGTTGATTTATGCTCTTGTAAAGTGACACAGAATAATATTTTACATTATTTTAATGTGTGCAGAAGTTAGTATGGCATAGTAAAATTGATGCTTTTATGGAGACTTTTTTTTTTTTTGGAAAAGAGATTTTTTTTCCTACCTTTATTTTCTATTACAACTTCTTTTGGAAAAAAAAAAAAATGGTGACCCTTACAAATATCTTTGTGTCTGTACAGATCAGCTTTCTAACTTCTGTATTTAATATATTTAGCGTGAGAATTCACACTAGATATATTTTATCTGCACACATACTTCCATGCTTTCTTATTCTAAGTTACTTGACTTTTATAACCATATCCTTAGCTTAGTGGGGCTGTGGTGACAGTTTCAAGCTGGAATGTCTACATGTGTGGAAGACCCTTTTCTTTTTTAAAGTAAGGCTTTTAAATTGAAGTTCTACTACTGTTGTGTTTGGTTTTTTTAAGATAGAGTGAGGATTTTACACACACATATATATATATTATTTCTGTACTGTATAAAGGCAATTAATGGAGACAGTTGTGGAGAATTTGCCATGGGCATCATAGTTACCCTTTCTTCACCAGAGCAGTTCATAGCTGATCTGGCACTTGATGTGTTGTGCAGCTCTAGCTCAAATTCAACAAAACTCCAGAGGTAAGGCTGTGCACAGACATAGAAGCTCCGTGACATGTTCAAAGCCAGGCGAGGCTTGAGGCTGTCATGAGGTGAGAGCAAGGGCCACATTGCTGGGGAAAAACATTCACTGGAAGAGCTCTGAAATGTACTCCCAGAAAAAAAAAAAAAAACCAACCCAAAACCCAACCACAGGATGATAATTAGTAATCCTGTTACTTGAATCTTACTGTTGAGGAAAGCCCAGGCCAAGATTTTATGAATTTCATTTGCCTAATGAGGTGCAGCAAAGGTGACAGCATCCCTAGTGCAGAGTGTGTGTTTAATTTGGACAAGTTATGCATGGCCAGAAACAACAGTAATTTACTTTTGACAAGCGCTATTTCTTATAAATCAAGTTAGTGGCTCAACAGCATTAATACAGCAGAACGAGTAGATAAAGCAGAAGCTACTTGGTCTGCCTCCCAGCTCTTATCCCACTGATGCTCACAGAGTCAGCTTTACCTCAGACAGCCCTTTAGCTTATTTGGTGCATTATTCGGTGTTTCGAGGGGCTTTGCTGGGAGACCCTGGTAGAGAGGCCCAGGTGGAGGAGCCTGTGTTTCCTGGAACAGTGGGATCACAGGAATGCCCAAAGTGCAGCTCCTGAACAGCATCAGTAACAACCTGCAGCTGAGAGACTGTAAATGTACAAAAATATACCTTTTTGATTGGGAATCACAGCCTTAAGGCATGACAAAAAAATGCCTTAAAACTGGGGAAACGTGCCAGTTGGGGACTATGAAAAGGAATCTTAAGGTTAGATCTACTCTTCCTAAAAATGGATAATTCAGATAAAAGGTAATTAAGTAATTGCAGCTGCCTCACTACAACTTTGTTGCTGTGCCATGGATGCTTTGTAGAAGATGTAGAAGCCTGAATTTCATATGGCATAATCCTTTCACAAGTAAAATTTTGTTGCTTAAATGATCAAAAGAGAAAGAAACAACAACGGGAGCTGTTCTCTCTGCTAAAGGCTTGTGTAAATATTGTCACAATATTCCCCTGACATCACTTCAGGGTAAAGTAATAACTCTGCTTTTGGGTGTTTTTATAAGAACAATGAAATTCTGAAATCACATAACCTTGGAGTGTCAGCAACTATTTATAATTTTGTTGAGAAATAGGGAAGAGATTTTATTTCTCTTTTCATGTGATTATGTGATTTAGACAAGGATGGAATTCTATGTAGCTTTTAAACCAGAATTTAAGGATTTTTAAAATGTGTTTACCTATAATAGTCTGACCCCACCATGTACCATCAGAATCTCTTCTTGATTGGAAAAACCAGCAGTGGAGTATGAGCTGCAGTGAGATCACTATCTCTTAGTAGTTTTATGACACTTCTCTGACAGCTTGACTCACCACAAAGTGAAGAGGAAACTAAGCACTGAAGGGACTGTACAGACATAACACCTGCCATAAGGAAGTAACATTCTCAAATTACCATTGTAAGAACATTGTAAGATCAAGTAATGATGGTCTTCAATTTTGGAGAGGGATTATAAAATTACTGTTACTTACAGTACCTGAAGGGGACCTACAGGAGAGATGGGGACAGACTCTTTTATCAGGGAGTGTAGCGAAAGAATGAAGGGTAATGGTTTTAGCTATCCCTGTTGAATCACATAATTTAAACTTCAAATCTTTCTGTCTTAGTTTAATGATACAATGCACAAGATATAATTTAGACAGGAAGATACAATTTCTAGCTCGGCAAACTATAAGGGTTATGAACATAGGAATAAGGTATATAGCATAATAAGAACCATGAAGAATCTGCTGAATTTCTGATAAGGAAAAATCTGCATTGTGAGCTCATCAATAATGATCATTACAGAAGTAAAGGGGAATACAAGCATTTGGACTGACAGTAAAAGTAGAAAAAAGAATGGTTCATTCATAGAATTGAAGTTGTACAAAAACTTCTGCTCATAAACACAACAGACAGATGCAAGAACAGTTTATAGAATTAACATAGAAAATTATTTAGTCTTGTGGAGAAAATGACAAATTTAAACTTTCTCTCTGGCTTTCATAGTATTTAATTTTCATGGCTAACTAGCAGAAAATCGATTAAATGAAATTGTACCAAGTTTGCTAGTTGTTTTCCATAATTGCACCAAGGTGTTTTGTCATTAAATTCAAAGCATTTACATTTTAACTCTAAAATAGAATGTGATCTAAACAAGTCTAAATAAAAAGAATTATTTAGGTCAGAGAAAAAGCAGTATGAGAAATGTTATTTTTGTGAAACTGATGAAAGCCAAAAAAACCCACCAGAGGTGTGACAAAAGAATTGATGGGTCCATCTAACACTGGGAATATTATTTGCAGAACAAAAAAGCAGAAAATAGAAATTAATTCCACATACTTCTGGCTTTGTGAGCTGTAATTCTTCATATTTTTTTAAGATAGCAATTTCAGTAAAAATCATTTATGCATTCAGTGCTTATGTACATCCCTTGAGTTTATACAAACATTCTCACATTATGTAGACCAAGAATATTTTTTTTAATATCCACAGAAGTAATTAATCTGAGATGCACTTAAACTGCCTTTTTAAAAGATTTTTCCAGAAATTATATGTAAATGCAACACATGCTACTACTGTTGATTTAGGCCATCAGCCATATTAAAGGTACTACTTTAGGAAGCACCCGAGATGCTGTAGCTGGAAGAATTTGGTCCATAAATAATGTTCTAATGTTCTCTCTAAGCATAGGCTGCTGGTACTTACAAAGCATACCTTTTCTTTGCCTCATACCAGCAATTCTGAGGAAATATTGAAAAGGCTTGTCAACATATATTTGTTTTCCTGAAAATGGATTTTTAAAAATTTCCTTTTGTTACGTTGTTACTTTTAGTAGCAACCTATTGTTTTCCTGTTGCTGTGTATGTTTAGCTAAATAGTGGTCTTTTCATGACTGCAAAATGTGGAGTTTATTTAACTTTAGGAAATACAGATCCTAAGGAAAGATATGAAAGGTCATGTAGCCTCAAATATCAACTGAACTTCATGATAGGTTGATTTATTTTTTAAAAAGTACATTTTTTGAAACTCATTTAAAGTGAATGTATTGTCAGATTAACATATCATAAATCCAGATACTGCATTGATAGCAGTGACAGGTCAGCAGTGCAGATCATTTCAGGAGAATATACCTTTGGTTTAAGTTACCAACAAATTTACCATGAAGTATAAGTTCCATATAGTTATGTTGTGTCAATTTCTAATACCGTTCTTCTTACAAGATTTCCTGATACCTGGATCTTATTGAAACAGTGATTTCCTACATTCTTCCTGTAAGTGCAATTAATGAATTATTTTGGGAAGTTGGTTGGCTACAGTAGGTGCACTGCTACATGTGCTCCCGACTCTTCCGTGTGTACATATGTATAGATAAATATATGGGGTCTTCTCACAAACACTAGAATTCTGTTGTGCATCAGCTCTTCAGATTATGGTGCTGTATTCCTGTGTTATGATTCTGTCAGTGTAATGGTTTCTTAGAGTTTTGGTAAATGACTGCTTTCAATGTAAGATGAGAATATTGATGTAGCAGACTGATTCTCATTTAGTCTTTAATTGATTACAACTAATAAGATCAGAACAGGTCAGCAATGAAATGGTCCTGTCAGGTTGAAAAGGTGAAAGTTTTGAAAAATAAATCTGCTTAATGGAGGCAATAGCTAAATTTACATCAGAGTTACAAGGTGGAATTTGTAGATTTAATAAGTTATTTTGTCAGGATTTTCCTGTTTTGGAGAGCCATTGATCTGAAATATTTATTTTCAATTGCACCATTACCCAGATACATTGCTTTACATGTCAGGCAGTTGCATAGTATATAGCTGCTGAGTTCTCAGTCCACTTAGACTTGGAGATTTCAGGAATATTCAATAATCTGCCAGCTCCCGACAGCAGTATCTTCCATGGGTTCCTGACATCAGGAATATTTACAGACAACAGGGCCTTAATTATAATTTAGAAGTACCAAGAAATTATCCTGAAATCCTAGTTTGAACCAATAGTCTTCACTTGCACCAGTCTCTTGAGTTTGCTGTATCTGTAAGCGGGCATAGGATCAAATTGAACTGTATGTGCATTGGGTGCCATCCAGAGGGACACTGGAAGTTTTAAGCCGTGGGCAGTTTTAAGTTCAGTAAGGTCCTGTACCTGGGTCATAGCAATCCCAAGCACAAATACAGGCAGGGTGGAGAACAGATTGAGAGCAGCCCTGAGGAGAAAGACTTGGGGGTGTTGGTTGATGAGAAGCTCAATGTGAGCCAGAAATGTGTGCTTGCAGCTCAGAAGGCTGTATCCTGAGCTGCGTCAAAACAAGTGTGGTCAGCAGGTCAAGGGAGGTTATCCTCCCCCTCTACTCCACTCTTGTGAGATCCCACCTGGTGTACTGTGTTTAGCTTTGGAGTTCTCAGCACAAAAAGGACATGGACCTCTTGGAGCAAGTCCAGAGGAGGGCCATGAAGATGATCAGAGTCCTGGAGCACCTCTCCTATGCATACAGACTGAGAGCTGGGGTTATTCAGCCTGGAGAAGAGAAGGCTCTGGGAAGACCATATAGCTGACTTCCAGTATCTGAAGGGAGACTACAAGAAAGCTCGAGGGAGAAGTTTTAGAAGGGTTTGTAGTGATAGAACATGACTAGTAATGGCTTCAAACTGGAAGAGGGTAAATTCAGATTAGATATCAGGAAGAAATTTTTCACTGAGGGTACTGAGGCACTGCAACATGTTTCCCAGAGAAGTTGTTAATACCCCATTCCTGGAACTGTTCAAGTTGATGGTGCTCTAGTGGAAGATGTCCATGGCAGGGGGATTCGAACTAGATAATCTTCTAGCTGGAAGTCCCTTCCAACCCAAAGCATTCTATGATTCTATGTTAAGTGGTTAAACTCAGAAGACCTTACATCACACTTTTGTTAGGCTTCTGTGTGTATGGAGAAATTGCATGAGTAATTACATGTAATTACAGATACAGCTTTTTGCTTTATTGATTTAAAGAACTCTTTAAGATCAGATTATAGGTATTGTTAGCAGACAGAAAAACATACACTGAAATGTTAAACATAGTTTTAGTACCTATTTTCAGGTAAAAAGGGCTTTAATCCATTTTAGGATAAGCACAGTTAAAACAGAAATTTATAATAAAGCAACACAGGCTAACATAAGGTACAGACAGAATATGTATTTAAGACACCAGTGATAAGTGACGCATTTAAAAAAATAAATGGTGACAATAAATAAACATATGGTGAATTGCCAGACAAAGCAATATATTAGTTTGAGCTTGACCAGAGGATCTTTTGCCTGGGATGCTTGAAAGGTTCTAGTACTGCTAGGGGCTCTCTGGGATTTAATTCCTTTATTTATCTAATTCCTTATTGTCCTTTGCAGCTGCCTTTAGAGGTAGCCTTACTCACCTGCTGTTCCTACCTGGGTCCATCTAGCAGCCCTCCCTCTGGCTGGCTTCCTTACACTGTTTTTTTTCTTCAGACCTCTGGAAAGAATTTTTCTTTGCTGTGCTGTCGTGCAGTGACACTTCCTAACCCCTGGTCTAATAGATATCATGGTAGCTGTAATATCATGGTAGACTTCCCTGTTGGCATCTTCCTTTAGTGTGCTCATTTGATATCTTCTTGACTCGGAAGAGAAAAAAAATATGTCCAAGCAGGATGAATCATGATTATAAACTCCCTAACTGATCTCCTTTGCCCCTTCACACTTCTAACTATGGATCCTGAGAAGGAAACAAAGTAATGATGCATTTGGACATTGGCCTCTTTTCTCCTCTCCGAGTCTAGTCTGTTACTACTTCTGAACAGCAGTTGCTATGTTTGCAGTCATTTTGTAGTGCTGGAACTGACTCTGAGAAACAACACAAGGAAGAGCTGACATCTCATGTAGAGTGTCACAATTTATTAGAAAATACAACCTGGTAAAGGTTCAGAGGCAGGTTCCTTCTTTATTTGGTACTTCATCAATTCAGAAAGCGTAGCGCTTATTTTGACAGTTCTATAGCTTACTGTTTCTCTTTTTAGAGTGAATTAAATGATCAGTGTATTGTGTGAGAGCTGCTAAGCATAATAATCTCATTAATAACAATCCCCTTCATATATTAGGTGAAGACATTGCTATACACAGCATGAAAAAATTTGTTGAGGTAAAATAGCTCCCAGCAGGAGCTTGATACCTTAAAGAAAGATGAGTTGTGTTTTCCAGATATTCTAATGTATCCCCTCAGTTATATTTTGGCAGAAAAAAAATCCCGCAGAAAGAAACTAAGTCCTTCTTGGTATGCATAGATGCCTGGCTGACAGTCTCAACCCAGAGACCATGCATTTCATTATTTTCAGTTAATGACATGAGCTTTGATTAAATTATCCAATATTTTTTAAAAAATCAGTCAACTCATCAGTTCATTGAACATCATGGCATTTTTGTAAGGAATCTACCCTGTGCCTGTCAGTGAAATCAACTTCTATGATAAAGAGAAGGTACTGAACCACACCTACAGTTAAGTCCATAGAACTGTACCAGCGAGGTCACTGCCTTTTGTTATTACCTGCATCCATGTCTTATGGTAGAATAGTTTGGGTTGGAAGCGACCTTAAAAATAATTTAGCTTCAACCCCCCTGCCATGGGCATGGACACCTCCCACTAGACCAGGTTCCTCAAAGCCCCATCCAGCCTGGCCTTGAACACTTCCAAGGATGGGACAGCCACAACTTCCCTGGGCAATCTGTTCCAGTGCCTCACCACCCACACACCAAAAAATTTCTTTCTAATATCTAATCCAATTCTTTCAGTATAAAACCATTACTCCTCATCATATCACTACACTCGCTGATAAAGAGTCCCTCCCCATCTCTCCAATAGGCCCCCTTTAAGTACTGGAATGTTGCTGTAAGGTCTCCCTAGAGATTTCTCTTCTCCAGGCTGAACAGTTCTGACTCCATCAGCCTGTCCTCATAGCAGAGGTGCTTCATCTTTCTGATCATCTTCATGGCCCTCCTCTGGAACAGGTCCAACTGGTTCATGTCTTTCTTGTGCTAAGGATTCCAGAGCTGGACACAGTACTCCAGGTGGTTTCTCGCAAGAGTGGAGGTGGAGAATTGCCTCACTCCTTTCAGAATGCTACCGGTAATAAAGTGTATGAGAAAACTGTAAGTGGAGTTTCAAGGAAATCATTTCTCTCCCTATTTTCACTGTCCCGTACCACGCAATGATAAAATCTCTCAAAATAGAAAATCTATATATGAATTTCTTCAGGCTTCTCACGTGGCCTGACTCTTCCATGTCTTCCAGTTTTCATTACTGCTGCCAGTGTTCATTAAATTTTAAATAGGGCATAATATGCATATCTTTTCTCTTAATTTTTCTCATGATCATTTCTGGTGCTTGGCAGTAGGTGTCACTCTGTGTAAGGCAAGAGATCAAGCAGAGGTAAAGAGTTTTCTACTTGCAGGGTAATTTTTCTTTAGAACTTCACGATTTACATGTTAATGGTACAGCAGCATTAAAATTACATGTATGATATAAGAAAAAAATTAAAATCAGGAAATACGTGAGATAGTGAATGGCTTCTGTTATGATCCTCTGAGTTCAATACCTAAACTCAGCTACTTATATCTTATTACTACTAAAAGAATCTAAATGATGCATGGAGTCACCAATTTTCACACCAACATGAAAAGAAACAGGAAGATTCCAGTTAATTTGATTAAAGCTAGATTAAAAGAGTTTGCTTTTATCTTTAGCTTGGCCATCAGTTGTGTGCTCTTTACACACTAAATGCATTTAGTTTTATATATCTTTTTTAAAAACAATTATCACCTTGTCTTCATCCTTATTTTGTTGCATATCTAATTTTGTAGTAAAAAGAAAGTAACTCCAAGTAGCTTATTTGAAAGATAGGAGTGTTGGTGGTTTTGTCTTAGCTTGACTGTAATACTGAAGACACAATAAAGTCTCTTTCTTTATTATTAAGCTATATTAAAAGCTCTGATCATTATCATAGTAAAAGAAATAGTGTTGTTAGTGGAAGAATAATTAAGATTCTCAGTACAGTTCACAATGAAATCTGCACAGATTTAAAACAATTTTTGTGCTCAGCACTTCCTGAAAAATCTTGATT
This sequence comes from Scolopax mira, assembly GCA_004320125.1. NCBI lineage: Eukaryota > Metazoa > Chordata > Aves > Charadriiformes > Scolopacidae > Scolopax > Scolopax mira. The sequence continues at coordinate 27,693 of BJBW01006914.1, forward strand.
TTTGGATTTACACTTGACATTGATGGAATCTTGTTCAGCCCCTTAATGACCCTTATTCTTAAATAAGGAATAAGGCAACATCCTTGTTGATCTTGAACTTATGAAAATTACATAAATATTTAGTAAAAACACATTTTTGAAACCACCCACCACCCCCTCCTGAAAAAAAACCAAAAACCAACCTCCACAAAAGCAGCAAACCAAACCAGACCAAACCTCATTTGTTTTTTAAACCCATACGCAACACTTTGTTCTTCTTGGAGAGCAAGTGGGGGGAAGTCTTCTGACCTGTACAGTGAAGAAAATTGCTGTACAATATTGGCAATAACGGCATTCTTTTTTTCTAAGTAGTTTGCATCTCTTGCTATTTTCTTTTGGCTTGTTTTATTATTATTACATATTTATTATAAAAAAAATTCAGATTGAACCAGAAATGCTACATTCTGCTGGTTAAACTCTTGACATTGTCAAACTGCATTAATCTCTCAATATCAGTTAAGTCAGGAGATAAAGAGCGATCTAGTTCTTATTACAGGAAAAACAAAAATCAACTCGAGTCTATATGTGGAATACCACTTCATTGTTAACAAGAATCAATCTGTCAAACTGTATTTTGTTAACTTCCTGGAAAATGAGTTCTGATAATCTACAGCTTGAGGCACTTGATTTTAAATGGGAAAACAGATAGCATCACATCATACTAAATCAATTTTCTGAGTACACTTAAGTGCAAATTAACTACTCCAGTGTGACACAGTTTCATTCTTTCAGCATGTTTTTTTTTCTTTTTTTTTGTGAGTTTTCAATACAAGCTCTTCTGTGTAGTGACTTTCTGCTCTATATGAAAAACTGGGGAAGCTTATTGATCACTCAGAACAAAATAGGTAAGAAGACCCACAGCTTGATCAATTGTTTATATATTTTGCAAATTCCAAACATCAATAGTTAGAAGAAACGTATAAGAGTTAAACCCAGTAACAGACTAGAGGCTTTCCAGAGCCTCGTACCTAGTTTTCTCTAAGGCAGACACCTCTCTAAAAGCAAACACTGGATTTATCAATTCTTAGATCAATCAGTGACACAGAATTCTTTTGTGTATTACCCCTCTCGCTTTGTTTCCTACATAAAATATTTAAAGTGTGTTCTGCATGGCTCAGATTCCATTATTATAAAATCAGTACTATATATCTTTTGTTGGTTTGCTGTTTTTTTAAAAAATGTTGATAATTATAACCAGTGCAGAAAGTGGATACTCTTCTTCCTCAGCTAGACAGCAACTTTCCAGATATGTAGTGTGTCATAGTAAAATAATAACAACTTTGAAAATTTGATAGAAGTGTCTACCACAGAGTTTGTCAGGCAAGCTTTGAAAGTCTCACTTCAGGTTTCTGAAGTCATGCTGCCACCATTCACATCTTGCTAGAAAAAACTTGCTTTCAGGACTACTCAGGAAAAACGTTATGGCCCAGTAGTCTCATGGCCTCCAGGATGGATTTGCCTGGAGTTGACCCTCCCTGCCTAAAACTAACTAATGTTTTTTTTCTATGTTCCTTGCTGCTGACCAGTCACAAGCTGACAAGAGCAAGGTCAATTTTAGACTGCATCTGTCTAATCTCTGAAGGAAAACATATTTTCCTTTGGAAAACGTATGTTTCTTTTAGTCTAGGAAGGGTTGAAAAAGGAATTCCTTTTGTAGAAAACATGTAATTTTTTATATTTGGTGCTCACTGGCATGGAATGTTTTAAAAAAAATCGAGCTATCAAATAATGGAAATTAGGTTTCCAGTCACTGCTGATAAGAGCTAGAATAAAAGCTCCTGTTATTTCAACCTAATGCATCCTGGGCTTGGAATTTTGTCACAAAAATTTAGCTCTTTTTTCTTGCTGGGATGGTTTTTGGCAGTCTTGCTAGTTGTAGCCTTCAGGCCAATTACCTCTGCTGTATGAGAAGAGACTAATTACAGAAATGTACTAATACATCCAAGTACAATCAATCTTAATTCTATTGAAAATAATATTGATTTCTTACTTCCATCACAAAATTATATGGTGTGAATTACAACTTTGTTAATCATAGTTAGTCAGTGAGAAGTAGTTACCTACCAAGGAACTTCATATTCATTTTTTGTTTATTGTAAATTTTCAATACAATTTAAAAATATTGGGTTTTGTGATTGAAAAAAACGCTTTTTGTTGGTGACTCTCATTTCTGGAAAATATAATTTTCTCATTAGAGTATTTTTTTAATAACTTGTGCAATTCAGGACATGATTTTTAGCATGAATAATTATGTACCTTAATATCCATACAGGTGCACTGTCCATACAATTTCCACTGTATGATTCTAAGTCATCACTTGCTGATCATTGCAAGAAGGAAAAATGTTTTATGTGTAGAAGTATTGAGCCTTCAGTAAGTAATGATTCTCCCCTAAATATTATAGGGGATCAAATATAAATATTAAATAACTGATGAAAAAGACATAGTATGAAATTATGACTTGCTTTTTTAATATTGGCTTACAGACAGCTTAGTCTATAGCATAGGCTAAATTAATAATGACTTTTAGAGCCAATGCAAATGAGTAAAATCCTATTTAAATCAACTAAGCAATTATTTAGTAATAAGAGAGAATTTGGTCTCCATCTCTCCATTAATGAGCCACGTTTAGCATTAAAATATTCATATCAAATATTCAATTTCCCTTGAAATTGCCAAAAAATTCTCAACCATTATACACTAATACAGAAATTCTAGCAGTCTTTACTGAGAGGTAACAGTCACGTTTTATTGAACCCCTAAAATTTTATGGAAAGAATATTCTTCAACACCTATTAAAACTATACTTTATTGTTAGATTTTATTACCAGTCTGATACTTAAATGTCTTAGAGAGGATTAGTACAACTTATCTTTGCATAATTATTTCATGGTTTTACTCTTTCTGTATGCATCTTTGGAAGTAACAATAACACATCTGAAAGGCAGTTTGATGCAAGTTAGCTTTGCCAGTGGATCAAAGTGTGTAGATAGCTTTTCTCCTTATATATTGCCTCTGTGTAGTCAACACATTGCCCAAGAGTGGTTTTCCAGTGGTTACTAGCAATGGACACAGAAAGACTGCAAGTGCTGAGACAAGGTATAAGTTAGAGATACAGGAATTATAAAATCTGGAATTTCTTCCAAATCCTTCCCAAAGGACCATCTGTATTTTCTTCAATGAATTTTATTCCAAGAGTTGAGAAATCTATCATATTTTTAGTGGGTAATAAATTCTTTTGTTGAATTTTCACTAAAGTCAATGGACTTATACTATCTGAGACCAAACTGTGTATTTATTAATCCAGTTAGTATACAGTAGAGCTTTTCACCCATCAGCAAGCAGCTGATGTACTTCTTACTTTCAATTAAGTGACCTTAGACCACGCTATTGGGATAAAAAGCAAACAAATGAAAAAAAAACCCACAAACCACAACACAACCACCACACACAAGAAACTTCAGTGTTCTGTGAGCTGCTTCCACCCAGGCAGGCAGCAGCCTGTGTCCTCGCATTGGTGCCAGCTGCCCAGGAGCAGCACTTGACATTTCTCCTTGATGAATTTATATATGTGCCCAAATCAGGCATTTGTTGTAGAACATAGAGGATCTTTGTTCACTAAGGCTTCCTTCTTTCTAACCAAATTCTCCTCCAGCCTGTGAAGCAGGTCAGTGTAGAGGATGTGTGGCAAATGGAGGAGTCTAGCCTCGATATTATGGTGGAATAAGATAAAAATAGATTAAAAATTCAGCCTTGACATCATAAAAAATATTTTCTCTTGGATAAAAAACCAAGGTTCTTTATAATAGTATAATTTTCAGGGGTTTTTTAAGTGAAATTACTGCTTCCTGTGACACTTAGTGCTGGCAATACAAAAATTTCTCAGATTGATAGAGTATTTAAAAATGCAGAAATGTAGTTTATGATTTTCATTGTCTGCCCTGAGGCATTTCGTGCTTTTTCTTCTTTTGCTCAACCCTACAGTAAGAAAAGAGAAAAAAGCCAAACATAATTTGGCTGACAGTACATTTATGTTAAACATGATAAATCCTGAAAAAAAAGGGTATAAATGCAAATATTAAAAATAGATGTTGTAAATGGGATCATTGTATTTATTTTTTCAACAGTTTTTTTCATAGTTCTGTCACTTAGAGATGTTTATTTTCCATTTGATTCAGATCCTGCTAAAGAAACCAGACTCAAAGGACCTGGGAGAGAACTTCCTAGTTTCAAGAAACTAGTGAAAGGTGCGTGAGAGTCACAAGCACTAAATCCTTTTTCTTTATCTTCACGGCTCAGTTTAGTAAACAAAGTACTTCCCTTCCAAGATTTTGCAGTGTGATTAAACCAATTTTCTTTCATCTATAGGACAGAACTGATTATATTGGATGGTTTTTTTTTTTCCTGCAGAGAAGTAATTTTCTGCATGACCAGCAATAATGTAATGTAGGAGATTTTAATAAGGGACAATTATTTTTAAAATTAAACTTTAAACAGAGTGCAGCTTGTAATAATGCGACAAAGAAGTGTGCAAGATTATTGAACTCCTTTTAAGACTGTTAACATCGCAGTGCACCCTTTGATGATTCAGAGTAGCACAGGACTGCCAGAACAACAATGATTTTTTTCCACTTTTTCTTTCCTTCTTACTCTGTGCTTCATCCAAACCTTCATAAAACTTGAATACATAAGAAGCAAACTTCCATGTTCAAATCTAAATATTGTTTGAATATTTTGTAAAAAATATAGTGTTAGATCAGAAAACAAAATGTGTTTAAAATATTACTAGTTTAAAGTTACTATTTATTAGAAGTGGTAAAAGAGAAGAACACACACCCTGGAAAAATGTCATCTTTTTGAATTCAGGAGCTTCTTCCAAAGCATGCATTATATGGAGATATATTCCATACTGCAATATAACCTTCCGTCTTTTGATTATTTTGGCTTTGGCAACTTTTACCATTTAAAAGAAATTCTGTAAAAAGGACATGCAGAACTGAAGAATGCAAGCAATTATTTATTGGCTAATACACACAGAGTGGATAGTCAGAACTGAGTTACTAGGGTTTAGCCTAGTTAATGTGGATGTTAATATGTTCGTGATGAATCTTTGCTGTCCAGTCAATCTTAGCTTAGGATGAATTGGCCTGTACTGCTTCCTGAAATGGTCCAGTGTTCAATGTCAATAGAGGTTCAGCATTGCTGTTTTACTGTGGGTCATTTTCCTGGTTTGTATTTTTTATTCTAACCATTTTCTGCTCTTTCATAGCTGTAGTTTTCCTCTTCAATCCTTGAGATGTTACTATCTCAGTTATCTCATCTCTGTCTTTGCTTTACTTTCCTTATCTTGCATGAGTCTAGTTTATGTACTTATGTATTCTTTTTCAAAACCTGAAGAGTTTTAGTGGTAAACGTGAGCCAAGGTCATGCAGCTTGATGCGTCAAATGTAGGCATTGAGTTACAGACAGTTGAACTACTGGGCTAATGGATATAGAGAAATTTGGGGAAAAAATCAATAGAAATATTTAATTTGTGCAGCAAGATCATTTGTCTTGGTTCTATTCTCAAAAAAATGCCTAAGATGGTTACATATCTCAAATTCAGCATAAGGCAGAAACATTGTGGAATGTTAAGGATTAAATTCTAGAAACCTAATGTCTAATTACAACTCCTGTCAAGCAGTCTTAATCATTGGAGCTAGAAATAATTAAGACCTTCTTTGGGGACCAACTCTTGATACATGTTTTCATTTGATTTAGATCTTCATGACAGCTGCCAGATTGATCAGTAAACTACCAATTTGGGAGCATTGGCATGTGTGAGCTCCTACCACTTTAGCTTAACATCCAAAGTTCTGTGGCCAGCAACAGACACATCTACAGATTTCATACTGGGAAGAAAGGTATAAAATCCATTCATATAAGCATTGGGTAACCTAAGGACATAATTTGTTACTGATTCCAAATTATCTTGGAACCTTGGCTTGTAAAGGTGGAATGACTTTTGTTAATAGCTCTGTTCATTCACAATAACCTGCAGAGTAACTGAAAATAAAATGAAACTTAACTTTGGATAATCGCGATGTTCATTTGGATGGAAAAGCATTTTACAGAGCATGGAGAATCCAGATCCTGAAAGATTCCCTTGGAGTTCCTTGCCACTGAGGAAATTCAGTTAAAATTTTGGGAGATATGCATTTAAAATAAAAGTGGCCAGATTTAAAACCAGAAAAGTAATATTTAATTGATGTTCTATTGGATTCTTTCAGCTGAGTAGTTCTGTTTTAATCATTTTCTGCTTTTTTTTTTTCACTTTCTACAGGTGAATCAGAAATTTCAGGGAACAATATAAAATCAGAGCCCCATTTTAAGTGCCAAAACACACTTGACAAATAAGAACTTAGTCAACCGGAATTTGTTGGATTAAACATCAGAGCAAAACATCATAGTGGTTTTGTTGAGACTGGTGTAAATTGAGGCTGAGAAACTATTCAGTAAATATGTTTTTCTGTATGAGACTCTGCACAAGCAAGTAGGTTATGAGAACTAAAATAAGCACAGCATGCAGTTAGGCAACTGTGAAATGAAAATATCTAGATAGCAAGACTGATGCAGATTGACTCTACATTAGTCTTCTATGTGCTGGGTTGGTTGACAGTGCTTTGCAGAAATTAAGCTTTGCAGTGCTTAATTTGCAGAAACAAATTAAGACAGCTTAATTTGTTTGGAATTAATGGATTTCTAAAACCCAGGTAAGGTTTGTTTTTTTCTTTCTTTTTAAAGTGATTGGATTGCTAAATACTAGGCAAGCTCTTTCAAATAAATTAATAAATTAAGACTACTACTTCAGAGATTTCTAATTAATTGAGCTATTGACACGAATGGATTTATCACCATGTATGGCAGCACCCAGCCAAACCGGTTTAAGAGCACAATAGGTGAGATGCAGGGAGTTGTCATCTGACTCAGCTTCATCACCACCTTGCCTCCTCTATGCAGAGGTAACTGCAGGAGCTGCAAAATGGCTCAGCCTGGGGTTGTCTCGAAATTGCATCAAAATAAGAACTGAATCTGAATGGAGCCATAGTTCCCTTAGCAAACAAAATGCCCCGAATCCCATCCCACCACTATTCCTGTGACTTTGAGTGCTAGACATCACAGAATTGGCAACAGAGTCTTAGCTATCACACCACCAGAGGTAAATATTCCAGATAGTGTAATCCACTCAGGAATAATCCTGCACCCCCAGTGAATCAGGAAATATAAACCTCAAAGTCTGGGGAGAAAAATGGGGAATCTTGCAACAATACAGCTGGCCTGTAGGAGACTTGTTTTCCCCGTGTCCCCTAGGATGCTGTACAGGGTAACTTCCCAGGGATTGAGTGACCTTAC
>BJBW01006914.1:35146-134844 GCA_004320125.1 Scolopax mira
CCTTACCTGAGAGAGAGGGTAAGTGATTAAGCAACATACATATGATGAAGCCATATGGTATATGGCATGCTATTAAGATTAAGATTGGTGCACTCTTTTAAGGTATTAATATCAAGCGCGCTTGTGGCTCGTATTGTTACTTGTTGGGATCATTTGTAGGTTGCGATAGTGTATTCTGCGAATTGCTTTTAAATTGCAATAGTGTAATTGTCATTGTACACATAGAGCTTGCAATTGGACCTGGGAGTGACGTCCAAATAAATTGTGAATTTGAACCTCTCAGTGAAGTCCTTTTTCCCGGTTTTGTCACACAACATTGTGACATGGAGAAGTATCTAGATCATGGAGAGTATCGTCACTTACTTATCCAATGTAGTGTTTTGAATGGCCATTTAAAAAAGTCCAAACACCTTGCCCACAATGAAAATACTTTATAATGAAGTTGTCAACTTTAATTAGTATTATGAGATTGTTTCAAAGTTAGAACTGCATAAAATTTAGTAGGAAATATGTACCTATCTGTCCCAAACCATGACACTATCTCTTAATGATTATTTAAAAATATCTCCCTCTAGCTGTTACATCGGGAGAATGAAACCAGACCGGATTTTATGGTTAGGAAGACAGTACACTTGAAATATTAGTCAGGAGTTTAAATGGAGCTTTTATTTCCTGTCCTAGCTTGAATGATGGCAATATAGAGAAAAACTACCATCTTTTTTTTTTTTCTGACAAAAGTAATGCATAAACTTAAAAGGAAAATTTAAACAATAATTCCTCTGTTGTTGCCAGATCATGTGAAGTAAAGTGAGAGAATTTCAGACTTGATTTTTGTTTCTCCTAAATTACTCTTTAAACAGCTCCAATTTTATATACTTTCATGTCCAATAAAAGAACAGCTTTTTAAAAAAAATTGTATCAAAGGCATTCCTTAGAATCTAGCCTCTTACATTACTAAAACTATGTTTCGCTGTTTCCTCAAACTTTTAACTGGACAATTTTATTACATGGAATTAAGAAATTGAACTTTTCTGTGAATATTAGGCCACTGTATGTTCACTGCTGTCTTTCATTCTAGTTTTTTATGTCTATCTGATACAAGCTTCAGCTTGTGAAAGTACATTGTCTCAGTCAACTTATGTAAACAATGCTTAGTTTTGCATACTGCAAATAGTCGCAGTGATTTTTATGAGATTATTCATGTGTTAAGACCTTAAGCAATCTTACATATTCGCAAAATTGATATCTTAATGTTCCTACTATTTCTAGAATGTCCACTTTCATTAAGGAGGTAATAATTTGTATTTGTTTATCCTTTGCTGCAACTTACTTTTATTCACTGTTATTTCTTCTGCATATGTAAATTTTTCAGAAATTTTAAGTGTTGTGAATGAATGTTAAAAATTACTGTTGAAGAGAATATTAAAAAGAAAAAATATTGTCTGGAGTCATCAAGGAGGGAATATATCATTAGAAGTCTTAAAAGTTAAGGCATTTATCACTATTTTATCCTTTTGCGGTTATTGGTCTATTTTCTGACAGTGACACATTCTGACTAAGTCAAACCCTTTTAACTTACTGTGTTGTTTTTTTCTTTATACTCAATACTTTCCACCAGGCTGATTGCGGGGACTGACTAAACACCTAGGGCTGGAATGTGAGTCATTGCATAAACCCCTACAATGGAAGAACGCTCGGTGGAGATGGGCAAGAGTGATGTGCATAAGATGATTGACTCATAGTGATATTTACAAACTGACTGCAGATGTTAGTTTCTTGCAAATTTGTTTTGAGTCAGACATTGACCAGTACTGTGGTTAGGTGGGTGCATTGCCATAAATTAGCCCTTGGCGATTGTGGTGTTCTCTGTCTCCCCAAAAAAACTTCCAGCCGGATGCATCCATCATGACTACCACTGGTGGGTATTGCTTCAGCAGTGTTAAGGGAAAAGGTCAATAAGGGGCAGCAGAGCACACCATCACACTATCATATCTAATCATGTGAGTAGTGCTTGTCAGCACTCTATTTTTCATGTTGAGTATGGCTCTATAATTTTTTTCAATTACTTGTATGATATCTAATTCCTTCTATTTCACTCGACATGATGTCATCAAATAGAGTGACATCAGTCGTGATTGTCAAGACATCTCCGTAGCTACTTCAACAGCAGCAAAGAGTAGCAGTGGCCAAATAAATTTTGTTGCGGGCCCAGTTGAGAAAAAAAGCATATCATCCCCAGAAGACTAAACAAAAAGGCAACTGAAATACACCTGTAAAAATTTTGGAAATTGTTACTTTGAATAGTATCTTACTAGTTTCTTAAACATGTCACAGAAGATACATTTTCCCATATCAGACCTCATTTCCCCAGGAAATAAGGAAGAAAGATTCTTCAGAAGTTTCTGTTCTCCTTGGTTACATAATACTTGGATCACCTTGCTTTGCTTTTTGAGATGAAGACGTGGCATTTGCTGTCATTATTCTAGATGCAGGTGAGGAAAACCAGTGGACTATTAGTCTTCAACAGGAATATTTTGAGCAGACTTAGAGAACTTATCAACATTTCACAATTATAAATTAATTTTGCATTGCTGATGTAATCTATTTTTCTCTCTTAGGCAATCTTTTATTGGCAAATACAGATTTATCTCCCTCTGCATATAGCTTCTCAGTCACCATGGCATTGTTTTATGTGCAATATTCTCCAAAGAGTTTGAGTTCATAATATCTTTTTATGTGAATTTTTCTAGTGTTAGAAACATGCTGTGTTTTGATTTCCTTTCTTTGGGTATACAAGAAGAATATATTATTGCTTAGTTGTAGTAAATTTTCTTCAAAAAATTAAAGGTATACAGTGTAAACATGAAAAATTTAAATTATGCCAGATTCTTTACTGCAATGAATATAAATCTGTGAATCCTTTGAAGCTTGTGGAATTTATATATAACAGCAGGAGTTTATAGCATATTTAGAGCTTTCAATAAACCACCACAAGAATTATTTATCTAAATTAAGTAAAGCTGTACTGATGACTAATAAATAATATCACAGGAATAGGTACTAAAATGGTTTTTTACAAGATTATCTATTTTAAACTTTTGTGGTGCAACAGAATCAGAGATGTTATCCCAGCATTGTAAGAATGTTGTCAGAACAACACTTTTCTAACCTATCTTTCATAACTTTGTTGTGTAGGAACACTAAGCATTCCGTTAGTAATCTGCTCCAAAACTTCACGCCTTTAGCAGTATCTTTATATGAACATAGTCACTGCCAGACCCCTTTGTAGATAGTCCATATTTTGCATGTGATACTGGCCAGCATGACTTCAAAATAAACTGATATCTTCAAAACAGGCAGGTGTGGGATAACAGCCTTCCAGCCACAGGCATTCCAGCCACATGACCTGTTATTTTGACATTCGCTAATCGGAGATGAAATAATAAAAAATGCAGTGTGATATTTAATAACGTTTCTAGTGGTTTTGGAACCAAGATGTCTTATAATTCCTAAAATTACCCAGATAAGTCTCTGTAAGTATATATTATTTTATTGTTTGCAGCCATCCTATGATCACAGTGGTAGGGAGAATACAACTACACAGGAGAAGTTCCTTCTTCCAGAGTTTAAACTACCAGTATAAAATAGGGGACTATTTGATGCAACCAATCTGAACAAAGTAACAGATGATTTTTTCCATTTCCACAAATTCTATATATAGAGAAAGCCCATTTGAAAGTTTAATGGAAGTGTTAGTGCCTAAGTGATAACTTGGAGCAGAAATACATTGAAGGAAAATGTGAAAATCACTTAGTGTCAAAACTATAATTTGCTCCTTCCTCTTGATACACTGCACATAGTTTATCTACTCTACTGCTCTTATGCAATATAAAGAACAAAAGTTCAGGGTATAACAGATTAATGAGACATTTGTAGCAATATAAATCTGGAGGTTAGGAGATTTACATTACTGTAAACTACAAGATGGATTAATGTAATTTCTGTTTGCAGCTTCACATTTAATTTATCAGTGTTTCCAGGAGAAAATGCATTATTGGGAACATGCTTCAAGAGAATTTTGCAGTATGGTTATATTAGGAAGGTATAACTGGGGAGATTTATTAAAAAGCAGAGCTCAATTCCATAAAATGTTGAAAAGTTTCTTAATGGAATATAGGTTTTCTTTGATAACAGGGTGAAGTAATGTCAGTTCTGTGTCTAGGTCTTGGAATATGGTGAAACAAAAGTATGAAACTACAGGTGGTAAAAATCGCAGAGCTCTAAAATGACATTTTATTTCTTCATACTTATTATATTGTTTGCTTTTCTGAAACTTTTATTTGAATGTTTTCTATCTTAATCTTCTCAAATTATCAAATTGAAGTAAACTAAAAGCTAAATAAATAAAAAGACATTTTTTATTATGAAGCACAATAAAATAGTCAAACACACTGCTGATACTTGTCTGTATGATAAACCCTAATTTAGAGCAGGATTTAAGAACAGATTTAAATTATTTGCTGAATAGCAATGGATTTATATACATGCGTAAATGTTATTGTTATTATTCTCTCTTAATCTCTTAGTATATTAGACCTGAATACCATTAGACTAAGCATTATGAAAATCTTTATGATTTATCTCTTTTGTAGCAAGAATCATCTGAAATGAGGTAAAACTGTGGTACAGAAATATAAAAAGTAATTTCTTTAATGTATAAATACAGTTAAAATAGTTAAAGTGTCCTTATTTAGGGAATTTATATTTGTGTAAAAGCAAAGTATGTAGAAGCAAAATAACCTATCTGTGATGAGAACTAGGCTCTCGGCTGCTTGCTTTCCTCCTACTTCTCTACCTCCCAAACCACAGCTCTGTGGCACCTCTTGCTGTAGTAGCTGCATCTTTAAACTAGCTGTGTTACTTCAAGCCCTTTTATGTATTTATATCAGCTGCAGTAAAGATGATTCGATCATTCCTGGTAGTAAATTAAGTGGTTAAAAAATATAGTTGCGTTGTTATAAAATACAACAGGCAAGGTAAAAAAGTCCAAAGGAAAAAATTGTGATGGGATAGAGAAAGCAAAAACTTTATGCAACATTTAGGTACATTGTGTTATCTCTCCAGGCAGTGTGTGAGGAAAAGAAAATACTAGAGGAATGTGATTTTTACTGTCAAGATATTGAGGTATTACAGCTATGTGCATTTCTGATTTGTGAGTAAATTAATAGTAACCTTTTTAATGATATATGGATGTAGGAAACCAGACTTCTGAATACCATTAAGTGTGTGTATCTTTCCACTTAACCTTTCAAAAATCTGAGTTCTGGAAAAAGGAATATGAGTGTTATACACAAAAGGCATAAATGATAATTTATGTTTAGAGTACTTTTTTCTAGATGAAATACTAAAAGATTTTCTTCTAAGATTATCTTAAGTAAAAATAGTAGAACAATCTTTTGGATTATTATGTGTTGTATATATATGTATATGTATATATAAAAAAACTATTTACAGTGTTTTTTCCTTTGTCCCTTTTCCTGTGTTACTAAAATGAACAAACAAACAAAACCCTCTATAAGAATCCATTTTTTTGAAAAAATCTGAACTCTTTTATACCATCTAAATCAAGGGGTATAATCCTCTAAAATATTGTTTGTGGATACTTTTTATTGCAGCCTTTCAACAAGAAGGGGAGGTGTACATTCTGAAATACCCATAGAAGACCCTGGTGCTACTGCCAGGATTAATCAGAGATGCTGGTCAGAGGAAACATAGGAAGTTAAATTTTTCTGTAGTTTGGACCAAAATAAAAGTGAGATCTTATGCTCATGACTCATAGATTTGATCATAAATTACAATTTTTAGAGAACTAATGTAAGGCAAAGCAAGACCTTGTCATATACAAATATATGTATATAACTTCCCAAGTTTATCCCAATTGTTGTTAAGAAATTCTTTGAAAAGTGGAAGCCCCAACATCAAAACTCTTGGAAGGCAGGTGTCCACTTTTGTGATAAGAACTGAATCAAAATGACAGTGTTTTATCATTACATAAATCCTAGTTGATCTCTTCTCACCAATTTGCTTTCAAAATGAACAGAAATAGGTACAGTAATGCCTTGGCAAAGAGTGTGGTGCTTCTGCAGCACTTCTTCCTCTCAGAGAGTTACTAAGAGTGAGAGAGAGGAAGATAAGGGTAAGGGGAAGAAAAGGGCACACATTTTGCACTGTGTTTGAATCACACATAACGCGTGGATGGCTAAGCATCCTGGGACTGTGATTTCAGTACTGAAAAGGGAAAGCAACGTGCATTTCTCCCAACCGGAACTGCTATGCAACACTGCCCTATCTGGCACATCATTGTTCCTGCTGTAGTCTTTGAAGTGAGGTAAGGCAAGTGTATCCCTATCCTTCATTAGCTAATTTTGAACAGATAATAAGCAATGGGTAGGATTAGCGTGACGTCTCTGGCACAAATGTACTCATTCTATCCTTCTCTATGTGTCTATATTTTAGTGTAGAGAGACTTAGGCTAATCATTGAGCAAATTTCAACGTAAAAGAATAAATTCAGCATAGTCAGCTTTTAAATCTTTCATCTGATTGTAGTCATCTACATCTTAATGATATGAATTCTAAAATGACTTTCAGTTACTTGTTCTTTTCCCAATGTATCAGCATAATCCTTCTCGCTTCCTGTTAGAAGTGCTAGTAACAACCCCAAGACTCGTAACACTTCCAGACAAGGACATAAGCTTTCGTTGCTTTCCTCTACAGAGGTAATTTCCATCCTTTTTGCATATCCTTTGGGTCTTTTTTATTATTTTTCCTCAGTGTTTTAATTTTAAACTTCAAAGATATGGGACTGGCAGCTGTAGAAGAAAACAATTATACTCCATCTAAAAAATGCACTTATCTTTCTATGCCCTCACATTTCTACTGTTGTTCTACTTAAGAAGTAGTGTTCAGATGTTTACTTCCACATCCTCTCCCTCATCCCTACCAATTTCCAAGCTAATCTGTGGCCACCAGATATTAGTTATTAGTAAACCCTATTTAGAACATCAGCATAACGTAGGTCAATAAAGCTTTTTCCAACTGTTTCAACATCTAAAGAACTTATGTCAATGTGGCTCTTTGCAGTTATCTGACATACCATTACATTCTTTTAACGTACGTTCCTATTATCTTCAAATGTTATATAGAAAGAAATTGTTATTAATTAAGACTTTAATAATCTTGTATAGCCCCTGTTTAAACTTATTGATTTTAGTCATCAATGACATTATTGATGAAATTATGCTGACATATGAAAGATGGTTAATCAATTCTGTTTTCTGCCACTGGGAAATACGGAGTTTGTACTGAAAAGTACAGTAACTGCAAGAGGTTAATGTCCCATTCTTTTTCAAAACTTACCAGCTTTCAACAGTCAATGGTAGAAGGATCTTCTGAGTTTCATCCCTGTATTTATGGACAGGAGACCTGGAATTTTATGTAAGAATTATTGTTGCATATCACCTGCCAGTTGGCCATATTCAAGAGAGCATTTAAAAATAGTTATTTTAGTCAGTGTGGTGATTTTGCTTGACTTAGGGTAGGTCATAAAAGACACAATTTACTAATACCAAATGGTATCAGCAGGCTAATGGTGATTTTGGGATAGGTGGCCAGATACGTTTAGTCATCTCTTCTCTTTATACACAGGTAATCTATAATCAAAACAAACCTTTTATTACCTTCTTTTGCTACTGAAACTTCAATATTCATAGATATGTATTTATATCTGTTCCAGTTTCTCAGCTCTTTATTCCATTTCTAGTAACTCCTAAAATTCTAATTGCTTTTCTTGCCTGCAGCTGAATTGTAGTTGATTAACTTCATTCCTAAAACATGGTAATATTGAAATCCTGTCTCTTGAATCCATTGTTTGTGTGGGAAAGAGAAAAGACTCAAATAATTGAATATTAATCTTTCTCCTTTTCACCCTCCCTATCTCCTCAGCCTTTTGCATCATCTTCTTGAGTTTTGGTGACCAGCTGTCTGATACTCTTTTGACGTTCCTTGCATTGATTCACATCTCCACCTCTTCAGCAATAACATTTAACAAAACTTAAAATATAAATAACCTTCTCCTGGAATGATTGGTGGGAATGACTAAAATAAAACAGTGTCGTTACATGTACATGTGGGAAGGAAGCAAAGCAAGAAGACTAGGTAAAATGATCTTAATGTTTTGGGTTAATTTAAAATTTGTAAGGTACATAATCCATAAAGGGGGCATGACTTGCAGTTTGTTTAAAATGCTATGGAGATGCTAGACTTCAGCAGAAATATCTACTGTAGAAATTATGTAAAAAGGGCTACCCTTTGGATGGATTGCAGTGTTGCTTATCTATGTGCTTGCTGGCTTCTCCACAGAATGGTAGTAGACAGCTCTGGCAAATTTTTCCTTTAAAGAGGTTCCTCTGATCATTCCCCCTCATATTCCCGTTATACTCTATCTTTTTACAACTTCTTAAAAATGTAAGTCATATTGCAAAGAAATGTAATCCTCTTTCATTTGCTAACTATTTGCATAACTGAATTGACTTATTTTTCTTCATAGATAGCTAATGTCATAGGCTTGTCTACACTAGGAAAATAGGTCATATTTTGAAAAAGTTAAATTATTAATGGTTCAAATAGCATGAAAGCAGAAGGAAAAATGGTAATGAAAACTAGATATGTTTCAATGCCAGGAGAAACTAAAGCAAACTCAGCTTAAAGGCTTAATACTGCTGGATTCAAAATCATCAAAAAAAACATGAGTAGAAATGAAAAAAAAAATTGGAAAGCCAGGAGATGAGAATAATATTTCAATTGAGAGAAAATTCTGTAAAATAATATTGTAGAAAAAATGCTAGTAATTTGACTATTTGTGTTTGCATTATTTGTGCATCTCTTTAAATACATACTAGCAGATTGGCAAAAATCCTCACATTTATGGTTTCTCCTGAAGAATATATAAAGAGACCAAGAAGTAGTAGGCAAAACACACCCAAATCAGTGGCAAAGATCTGAGTTCATCAGACTCCAAAGCAAGCCCTGTTAGTACATGGCTGCCATGCTGGGACAAGGGGATGCCATGCTGCTGGATCCAGCTATTCCAGTGTGAGATTCATGGAAGCTTCATGGACTCTGCTTGATGGAAGAGCTGGCTGGGGAAACCACAAGAGGAGAAACAGCCTCACATGGGGCTTTCCTCCTAAAGGGAGCCACATCGTGAGATCAGCACTGTGTACTTAAGATTAAACATCATTACAAAAGAAGCAAAAGTAAGAAACAACAACAACAAAGCTTCTTAAAAAGATGTCAACTAAAAGAGTTGAATCTTAGCAAGTGGATTTTGGACTGAGGGATACTGTGTGTGGTGGAGAAAGACAAAACTTGAAAAGATACATTACTAAATATCTGGTGCCAGGGCCTGCACCATGAGGCTCTAATTGCCCTGATGAATTAATTGGGTAGAGGGGCCAGGGCTACCCCATGCCAGACCCAGCAGGTTCCAGCTGGCTCCAACGGCCCCACCGCAGGGCACAGCTGAGCCCCTCAGCCACGGGCGGGCGCCGCGGGGAAAGCCTGGCTCAGAAAGGGCAAAACGCTGCCCGGCAGCCAGGGCTGAGGGAAACCGGGGGAGAAACGGCCCTGCCGGCCCCGAGGGGAGAGCGGGATGAGGGGCTCCAGGTGCCCCTGCAGAGATGACCCTAAGATTGGTGGTCATAACAGAGAAAAAAGGTAGATACAGTGAAACCTGCTGTAAAGGAGCTTTCTAGTCTTGTTGTTGAGAACTAAAATACTTGGAGAGTTTGGATGATTTCTTATAAAGAGACTAATAACAGATTGTTGATTTGTAATTAGAGTATGCATTTGTGGCTTTGCATGTAAAGACATGCTTCTTTATCACATGTAGATTGCATGGGGTGTTTGATATAATCATATCAAACATATAATCCTTGTAATGAAGCTGCATATTTAATTCTCAAATGTCATTACATTCACTGTTTAGTGAATACACACATGGATTCTAACCCAGTTTCAGTGCATGAATGAAACAACCTTGGATCTACCTCCTAATGTGCATCTGTGTAATTACTGTAATAACCAGGTCCATTCAGTTCTTGAATAAATACCAAGAAATCACTTAAGTCACAGAAGATGAGACCAGTATCCATAGTCATGTCAATGTGATACGTGGATGACCGTGCTATTTTCTTGCTGTATTTGCTTAAAGGAAATTCTGTTTAATGATTTAAGTATTCTTTCTGTCTTAATAAATTCAGCTGTTGTTTTAATGAATGTTTTTCAAGTACAGTTTTCAAATACAGTGCTAGATAGATAAACTGTTATAACACTGTGCACCATGAACAAGTATGTTTAAAAATCCAGGCCAAATTCTATGCTGCTCTGTAGCCGTATTCATGAACAAACTCCAGTCTTTCAAGCTGAAACATTCCAAATTTATATTGCAGAATACTATGGCACATTGAAAATATCTCATAACGGTGTTGTGTCTTATAAACTCTAAAGAATATGTAATTTGAAAATTTAAATATTTAGACAGGGACGTAGGCCTTAGTATTTTTCCCGAGTAAATCATTATTTTCCCTAGAATGGAATGAAATCTAAATCAATTTTTTTTGACCCTGTTTTTTTTTTTTTTTCCTTGTAGGTTTTAGAAGATCAGAAGCTTTGGGAAGAAAATGTTTATTTTGAATTATTCTTAAGTATATTCATATGTTTCCAAGTTTTGTGATAGCATTAATAGGTGTTAACTGTGGAATCCTCTTATTTTTATTGAGATATATATAATGTGTTTGTTCCTATAAGATGCTCATAGAATTTCAAAATATTGACCTATATATTCAAATTTATTCCTATGACAATTATTGATCATTCTATACATTCAAAGAGTTTGGATTTCATTTTTCATATATCCCTTGAAATTTTTAATAATTAAACTGGTAAAAGCTTAGACCGCTGATTAGGGAAAATTATGATTTTAAAAGGCTTCTACATGACAGTACTACTAGATAGAGCTGGATGTAACGTTTTAGGAACAAAAATGCTTTTAGAATTAAATATTCATTGACTCGGTTTTCTGGGAATATTTTGCAGGTGCAGGATGAAATCTGAGAGAGTGAAATACTTGCAATTTAGGATCAGTGAACATTTCCACAGGAAACACTTTAAAAGATATCTGTCTTTATGCATCTGACTTTGTTTTTGATCTCAACCTTGTACCACAACTGATTGGCCAGTTGAGAGCAGAATTGTGACATTATGCTGAATTTGCCACCTCTTATAACCCATCATAAGATCAGTGGAATAACAGGGTGCTCTGCCTGGAGTTCAGCAGCCAGACTTTACCCCTATTAGAAATGAGTGCTTACTAATCAAGTTCTGATTTCAGTCTATTCCTGTCATGCACAAGGATTTGGAAAGCTAGATTGCTAGTCCCTAAACAGAAATGTTGCATGCGATAAGGCATTTAGAAGAAAAAGCAGCTGATACCCATTGTATCTATGCAGGTAAACTCAATAATATTTTAAAGCAAAAGGGGTTCCTAATAATATGCTACTGTCCAGATTAAAGAGGTTTGGTGCTTGTTTTTGTCCCTCCCTGGTTAAGTTGGACAAATGTTTGCCCTCCTGCTTACTGGCTTAGAGTACTATGGTCTCTTGCAGACTGCAAAGGTTACTCCTGAAATTAGACATTGCTGTAAATTTTATTCAGTAAATTTCCCTGAAAAAATATAAAATTAACACTTATAAGTGGCATCTATAAACACAAGATAAACACAAGCAATTTAAATGCTATGGCAAGGAACAGTAAAATATAACTTGTTTTAAAGAGTTAATAAATGTTTTTGTGCAGTATTTGTATAAGGTTTATAAATGTGGACTATTTGGAGGAAACAAATAGAATATGCCTGGAGAAAATGGGTAATATAGGATATGCAATATTAATAGTTACCCAAAAGCATTTTGGAATGACTGCTTTTGGATAATTCATTGCAAGAGCTGTGTCAATAGTGAGCTCATGCATGAAGTACTAAAAGCTTTGTAGTTACAGTAAGGATAAATTCCCATATGTGAAAAAGATTGGTGAAAGAAGAGTTACTTTGCATTACTGAAAAAAGTTAAGATACTGAACATAAAATTACAAAAGCATATCTCTCAGCTTCAGTTTACAAGTTCTAGTGCTGGTTGTCAATGGTATGACAAATCTCAACTTGCTTTATAAACGTACTGTTGGATACCTACCCTATACTTACTTCTCTCTGCAGTATCTGATAAAAAAAATTACTGCTTTTCTGAAAGAAATGTTTTTAATTCGGGGAATTGTTGAATCGCTGACCCTACTATCTCTCAAAATTTTGGAGTTTTGAATTGTCCTTAATTGGTAACATTTAAGTACTAGAGTTTCAAACTAGAGTTTCCTAATAAAGACGTAAGTTAAGTCTTACCAGCTATTACCTATTAAGTTGCAGAGCTATTGATGTAGATCCGTCCCACAATTCATATCTCAACACTGCTTGGAAAACTACTTGTGTGACTTCATCACCAGGTAGTCATAATGACAATAACTTTTTCTACCCAGTTTATGGTATCAGAACCCACTCTATCTTCACAATATTGGATCAGGGTTAGAAAAATGTCAGGTTAGAGGGTTTCCTCTGTCTGAGGATCCCTAGGCATGCGCTTACAGGCCATTCATTTGTGTTTGATGGAATTTGGTAAATCCGAGTGTCTTGCCTATACTCTAAAGAAGTAACTTTTACTTCTCTGAAGTAACTTTTTTTGACTTTTCTGTTTTTCATACTTATCTTCATGGTCTTATTAACCTTACAAAAATTCTTATTGAGGAAAAAAAAAGTATGTGCTGACAGAACTTTGTCAGTTTGTAATTTTCCAAGACATTCTCTTTTATTAGTTCAGCTCAGGTAGCCTGATTTGTGCAGTCTGATTTCTGGTTCTTCCCAATATGTCTGTTTTGCAGTATTTAAATGCAAAACACTTCTTTTCTCCTTTAAAGAAATGGGATTTTTCTGTGGGTCTACCTTAATTAATAATAAAAAGAAATAACAAGGAGCATCTTCATGGAAAAGAATTGCCTTGTTCCCAGATTATGTCATTGTGTGTCATGTTGCCTTATTGGTGATTTCTAACTCATGTCAAAGCTATTCCTGTCCTATGTTTTTTTGTTTAGAATTTTTTCACAACATTTACAGAAGTAGGATAACTATACTCATTAACAGTGGTGATTACATGCTCTTTCTTTAAAATTTGTTTTGTTTCCTGTTAGTGTTTGAAATGACATGTTAAGAATTCTCTCCTATAGTTCAGTAGACCCCAAAAGGATGCAGTTTTGTACTTTCATAGTATTTATTTGATAGTCTTCTTATGTCTCTCCACAGATCTACTTGGCTGCAGATAAAAGTTCAATTTTCTACAAAACATTCAGATTTGGAATAGTTCTGAGTTGTTTCACAGTCTGTAATTACTATGATTCATGTTCTCTGTTATTTTTCCTCTATTCTGTACATTTATGTTCAATAATAATAACATTTCCATAAAAATAGAACAATAATTAAGAGACAGCATGTAAGTTTTTCCCATATACTTTTGTACTAATTTTAGCCTATTTATTTAGAGTTTCTTTGAGCATCTTCAGAGTCATAAAACAGAACTGTGGTCATTGTTCTACTTCTGCTTTATTTTTTAATATTGCAAACATTATTTCTTATTCTATTTCTGAAATTTGCCTACATACAAAAGAAAAGATAAGCAATTGCTTTATCTTTTATTTATTTATTCCTTATAACACTGACACTTATTTTCTGTCTTTATAGACTTCTACTTGACAGTAATAACTTTTTTTCAATAAAATCTGTGTTGAACTAAATAATTAAGTAATTATTCTTGTTATAGAAGATTAGGTAATAGACTTATATTTTCTTTAGCAATTATGGAATTACCATTTTTTCCATTTACAACTTTCTCATTCCTGCTGTTATTAAATCTGTGTATGATATGGTCATAGTTGTGTTCAGTCTGATTAAATTTTTATCTTGATGCCCTTTATTGTTAAGTTCAGATGTCACACTAAATTGCAGTTCAAAAGAAATAAGGATTTCTGCTACATTCATAGTGTTATAGTTAGAATTAATGTAGTTAACAGAGATTGTTCCCTGGAAAGTTCTCACAAAGTGTGTTTCACTCTTTCTGTAGCCTCTTTCCTTACGTATTTAGATCTTCAGGTTTTCCTGACTCTTTCTTAAAAAACAATGACCAGCTTTTGTCAAAAATCTTGCCTTTCTGTTTCTGTGGTTTGGTGAGTAGTTAGTTGGTAAACTGTTTTACCAGTCCTTTTTTGTGATAACTACTCATTCCAGTACCATGGATTTTTTTCTATACCACATGCAAGTGCCATGGATGGAAGGAATGAGTGTGCCTTAAAAGCAGTATTTGTGTGTTAAGTCCATTAGACCAGTAATCTGGTTTCAGTGAGAACAGTATTCTGTCTCACACAAAATGTTAAAATTCCATCTCTTGGTCTTTCAGCTACAGTGTTAATTACTGTTATTTGCCACTCTAGCCTGCTATACTTCAGACTTTACTCTTGCTAGCCTTCTGCTTCTGCCATCTGTACTGTTAGTCGGGGTATATCACCTCCAGGAGTGCTGTCCTTAAAATGTGCTTTGGTACTACATAAAAAGCTGCTGACATTTTTTGTTGTTGTTGTTAAAAAGCAGTAGTTATACAAATCTGATGAGGAACCACATCTACATTTTCCTATCAAGCTTTAATATTTTGCTTATGAGACCTTGAGGAGAAGAGGAGCAGATTAGGAAACAACAGCTATTTTGATTTAGTTTTGATAAACATCATTTCCTTTAAAGGCTGTTTATATCTGTATCAGATATTTATCAGTGTGTATATTGGATATGTTTCTCTGCCATCAGAGTCAATACATATTGACTCTGCACTAGCCTGTTCAGTGTGTTTTTCTCCACTTATTATTTGTAATGCAGATTATTGTCCCCTCGAGTATGTCCCAGGCAACTGTTGTTCATTATGGAGACCTACTGTCCCTTTACGTCATTGTTGGAACTCTTGAGTTAGTTTGGGCCAAACGCCCTGTCCTGGTGCTGGCCTGGGGGAGAGTGGAAGTGCAGAATTTCTCTTTGTAAAAAAGCAAAGCCTGAATATGACAGTCAAGGTGTTAATTTGGTGAGAACTTGAGACAATAGTGTGCTATGTGACCATGGCTCTTGTATCCTGTCATGTAGTTTTTGGTGATGGGTTTGGTTTTTTTTGGCTCTATGGTAAGTTATAGAAGTTCTGTTTTATGTAAATTTGTGCTACATCTGGCAAAACCCACATTAAGAAAAGCTGTACAGCAGCAGGGATGAATTATTAACTTTATTATAAATGTTTCTGAATGGAAGTGTTGGAATAGATGGGATGAATTTGCTTCCTTTCTAGTCCAATCAATACATTTTACTGGCATAATGAGATTTAAGATTTGTCAAACTGGGTGTAATATGTAATATGACCATCCTTTGAATGAAATTTTTAATCATGCTGAGAATTATCCTCAAGGCTAACAGAAGAATCTTGACATATAATTAATAATAGTTCATGTATAGCATATATCTTCAGTATTTTTGATTAATGATTATTAGACCAGATGTCTATTCAGTGCTCAAAATCTTTTTTGCCACAGTCCTCACTGGAAACCCCTCTTCCCACACCTCTTGAGTAGAAGGACCACAAAGCAGAAACTTGTGGAGTAAAGTCCCTCCTACTGTAAGAGAAGATTTTTGACCACCTGAGTAAGGTGGTCTACATACAGAAGTCTATGGGATTGATGGGATGCATCCCAGAGTCCTGAAGGAATTGGCTGATGTAGTTTCCAAGCCACTGTCCATTATATTTGAGAAGTCATGGCAGTCAGGTGAAGTCTTCAGTGAATGGAAAAAGGGAAGCCCTTGCTTCCACAGTTTTCCCAACCCTCTGCTTGGGAAAACTGTGGAAGCTATGCAAAGGCACATGGAGGACATACGAGTAATTTCAGAGCCAGCATACTTCAACAACGTCAAGTCCTGCCTGACCCCCCTAGTCACCTTCTATGGTGGAGTGACTACATCAGTTGACGAGGGAAGAGGTATGGGTGTCATCTATCTGTAATTCTGTAAGGCCTTTATCAGGGTCCCCTGCAACATCCTTCTCTCTAGTTGGATAGTACAGGTTTGATGGGTGGACTGTTTGCTGGATGATATAGTTGATGCCAAGGAATGGTATGTAGAGAGTCTCTTGCTTATACTTATTGCTGTAGCAACCTAGGTCAGCTAACTTCGTTATTTTCGCTGCTGGAGGGTCAGAAATGGAAAAGCGTAAAGGGCTCCCACCTGTGGGGAGGAGCAGACAGGGCACGTGACCCAAAACTGATCAATAGGGTCTTCCATCCCCTCTGCCCCATGCTCAGTACAAAAGCTGAGGGATCAAAAGGTCAGCCCTCTTTATTCAATGGCTGATCCTGACCTCTGATACTGATCCATGCATTACTTACTCCAGATCTGAATCCAGTTCCCATCCATTGCTGAGCCCAGTCTGAGACTTCCCAAGTGTCTGCTGGTGACATCACCCTGGGAGCTTGATATGGTTTTGTATATATTGTACCCATTTCATTATTTCCTTTTTATTTAATTATTAATATTTCATTGAAGTAGTTTAGCTCCTTCTAAACTTGTAAATCTCTTTATCTCTCCTCTCCTTGGAGCAAGAGGTGGGAGAGAGCATCTCTTGTCTCATCACTGGCCAGTCCAAACCAAACCACAACACAACGTAAAACTGCTCTGATTCTATAGGCCAATCCAGTCTTCTCTCTACCTCCCACCCCCACCCATCCCCCTTCTCTTTTTTTCTCCAGCATAAGCTGCTCTTAGAGCACTTTTGATCTGGTGGCCCGTGGAGGCCTTCACTCAATGGCAAATCCCAGCATTCAGATGTCATTGACTGTATGCTGAATGTTTTGCATTTGTACATGTGTGCATTTACATTTTGCATGCTGAGTGTATGGCATTTAAAGGGAAAATCAAGAAGGCGGACATTCAGTAAGAGATGTGTAGTACAGTTACTATTGCTATAGGAAACATTCTGTGTTTCCTGACTGTATTTTCTGCTGAACCCCTGAATCTGATAACCCTTGAGTGGATTATCAGGACAAGTTTGTATAATCTTACCAAACCTCAACACAGAAAGAATTTGATTTTGGTGTCCCTCATAGGAATTCTTGGGGAAAAAAATCAACAGAACACAACAAAAAAACCCCAAACAACAAACCTTCTGTCACAACTGTAGATTTAAAAAAAAAAGCTTTTATTGCTAGAAATTCAGGTGTTCACTGCATAGCATTGTGTGCTGAGGCCCCAGTCACCCTTATGGTGTACAGCATGTTAAATGACTATTTCCCTTCATCCTCTACATTTTTATGTGTGCTACACATTTTTAATAGCTCTCCAAAGGAAGCATGTCAGAGTAATCATGGATCTCAATCCCAGAGACTACTGAGGTCACTGAAAAGATGTTCACTTACCTCCATAGGCCTTTACTGACTTCCTTGAGCCTGTAAAGGGTATGTCAGATCTCTGTAAAGAAATGATTTTCTGCTGAACTGTCCCCCAATTATCCTATTTTTTTACAAATGAAAACTGTGATGTATGTGAACTTCCTGTCATATTTGTGTATCAGAGAAAAGGCGAAAAAAATACATCGATGAAGACTCTTAATTTGTTGCAGTGTTTCAGCTACAATGAACCAATAATGCAAAACAGTAGGAAATATCTGTTGCTGTGAATGTATGCTTTATTATTCTCCTTGTGTTCTTATTTTATGTTCAGAATCTTTCAATAAAGACATTATTAAATTTCAGTTCTTAAGCTATAATGTCACTTCTGTCCAATAAATCTGAATTACTCATGGGATGAATTCTGCATCTCTTGCCTAGGATTAATAATAGTAGCTCTTCCTTAAAATAATGATGGAGTAGTTAAAGAATCTAAGATGATTGTTTGAATTATTCTGTACATGAACTACCACAAGAATGAAAGTTCCTGGTTTTCAAGCATTTGTGTTCTCAAACAGATAATGAGATGGCTTCTTGAATTTAGGGATTACAAAGCACAGAAGTGCTAGGAATCATTAACTGGAAGTGAGTTTATTTTCTACAACTGAAGAAAATCAAAACAGGTAATATATCTCTTATGCATCATTAAATTGACCTCTAGGGGTGTATGGCACTGGTGGATATTTTTTTGAAGTGCTCTTGTTTTAAGAGAAACTTGTTCTAGCATACATATTACTAGTCTATAATTCTCTTATGATTTTCATTTTCTATCACTTTGATGTGGGAATATTTTGCAGCAATGTAAGATGCAGTAGAGGGAAGACAAAGTAATTTTGGTGAAGAAGAGTTTACTCTTACTTTACACATAATCCATGTGCAAGAACATAAAGAATTATACCAATGTTTTAAATAATAATTTTTTGAGGGGGAACCATTTGAAGATTTCTATTTGGATTAATGACATGGGATAAGGAAAAGCAGTGAATTAATTCTGAAGAGAAAGTAAAGCATAAAGGGAATGAAAAAAGTGTGCTTGAATGCCATATGAAAAAGAACAATTTGCTGTTCTGGCTGGCCTTGTTAGGATTCTAGTGAACATGATCTTCTAGTGTTCAGTCTGTAAGATTAATTTAGACTAAATCATAATGTTCAAGGAACTTTGATTTGTTAAGTGATGTATAATTGGCTTTTATGATGATTACTCTTAAATTGATGCATTTATGCCAATTTCCTCTCTAACTTTGAGGCTGAGTTGTTGCAACATCTGGTTTCTGTGAAAAATGAAGGAAATTTTCCTTTATTCCTATTATGTCAAGGAAATCCCACATGACATCATTTGAATTATTTTTTCTTGTAATCCTTTATTGCCATCCATGTGTAATTTTTTCCTACATTCCTTTCACATACCTCTGAATACCTTATCCTTCTCAACCGTGAGTCCCTAGCGCTCTCTGTGTGCTCTTTGGCTGAAGCAAAGTTTCATACAAATTGATGTCAAGTGTTCCGTGTTGCTGATGGAAGTTTAGCCCAGATAGAAACACAGAATCATCTAGGTTGGAAAGTCCAACTGTAAACCTGACACTGCCAAGTCCATCACTAAGCCATATCCCTGATTACTCTGTCTATACATCTTTTAAATACCTCCAGAGATGGTGACTTCACCACTTCCCTGGACAGCTTGTTCCAGCGTTTGATAACCCTATTGGTGGAGAAATTTTTCCCAATATCCAACCAAAACCTCTTTTGGCACTACTTGAGGCCATTTCCTGTTGACCAATCACTTCTTACTTGGGAAAAGAGACCAATGCCCACATCATTACAAACTCCTTACAGGTAGTTGTATAGAGCACTAAGGTCTCCCCTGAGCCTCCTTTTCTCCAGGCTAAACAACCCCAGTTCCTTCAGCAGCTCCTCATCTGACTTTTGCTCTAGACTCTTCTTTGTCCTTCTTTGGACATGCTCTTCAACATCTTTCTTGTAGCAAAGGGCCCAAAACTAAACAGTATTTGACTGCAGACAGATCAGTGCTGAGTACAGGGGTATAGTCACTTCCCTAGTTCTGCTGTTCACACTTTTTCTGCTAT
This sequence comes from Scolopax mira, assembly GCA_004320125.1. Classification (NCBI taxonomy): domain Eukaryota; kingdom Metazoa; phylum Chordata; class Aves; order Charadriiformes; family Scolopacidae; genus Scolopax; species Scolopax mira. The sequence goes on from BJBW01006914.1 coordinate 54,903, forward strand.
AAGCTAGGACGCTATTGGCTGTCTTGGCTACCTGGACACATTGTGGACTCCTACTCATCTGGCTGTCAATCAAAGCCCCCAGGTCCTTTTCTGACAGGCAGCTTTTCAGCCACTCTTCCCCAAGCCTGTAGCGTTGTATGGGGTTGTTGTGACCCAAGTTCAGGACCCAGCACTTGGCCTTGTTGACCTTCATACAATTGGTCTCAGCCTATGTATCCAGCCTATCCAGGTCCCTCTGCAGAGCCATCTTACTGTCCAGTAGATCAACTCTCCCACCCAACTTGGTGTCATCTACTAACTTACTAAGGATTTGCATGACCCCCTTGTCTAGGATGTTGATAAAGATATCAAACAGAACTGGTCCCCGTACTGATCCCTGGGAAACACCACCTGTAATCATCTGCCAACAGGATTTAATTCTGTTCACCACAACTCTCTGCCCCTGCCCATCCAGACAGTTTTTAACCCAGTAAACAGTACACCCATCCAGCTGTGAGCAGCCAGTTTCTTCAGGAGAAGGAGATGAGATAGGGCATTTTAATTTCAAAAATCCACTTAAATTTGCCAAGTATATGAATCAAGGAATTTAAAAGTAAGTTGCACAAAATGCATGGAGAATATATAGAGTACCATAAAAGTTTTCATATGATTTCATATGATAGAGATATTATTTATTATTTTAATTGTAACATCATCAGTGTCCCAGTTCAGCACCAACTAGCTAAAGTAATAATTTAAGGTAAAAATGAGATTTTTAACATCCTAATCCTGTGATATAGAATATAAAATCTTACTTCAGATGTTGATATTGTGTTGCCATTCCAGCAATAACACTTTACAAAATCTTTTTAACAAACTCTTGTTTCCTTTTACACACACACCTTATGAAGTCTCATTATATTACCTGCCTTTTAAATATTTCAATTTTTTTTTCTATATATATTTGCTTTTGCAGTCCCTCAGAACACAGAATATGCAACAAAAATCTTCCCATACTTTTGTTACTTAATTTATTAGGAATCATTGTCTTCTGTTTTATACTAGTTGCAGTCCTTGGTAGGAATAAGGAGATAAAACTGTTTCGATTTTTGTTTTTCTTACCTGATAGAAAGGCTATGAAGAATGGCATAACAAAATGAATCACAGAATCACAGCAGGGCTGTGGCAGTCATCTGGTCCAAATCTCCTGCTTGAACAGGGTCACTTACAGCCAATTGCCCAGGATGATGTCCAGATGGCTTTTGAATATCTCTGGGGGTGGAGAGTCTTCAACCTCTCTGGCAACCTGTTCCAGTGCTCAGTCACCCTCAGTAAAAATGTTTATCCTGATATTCAGGTGGAGCCTCCTGTGTTGCGGTTTGTGCCCTTTGCCTCTGGTCCTGTCACTGTACACCACTGAAAAGAACCTGACTTCATCCTCTTTGCTTCCACATGCCAGATTTTCACAGACATACATAAGATCTATCCCCAGCATTCTTTTCTGTAAGTTTAACAGTCCCAGCAGTTTAAGCCTCTCCTCATAGGAAAGATGTTCCAGAACTGGATCCACTTCTCTAGATTTCGTCTCACCAGTGCTGAGCAGATAGAAAAGATCCCTTGGCCTGATGGCAATACTCTTTTCAAAGCATACTGTTGGCAGTTTTTTTGCTGTGAGGGTGTGCTGCTGGTTTACGTTCAATTTAGTGGACTAACTCTTGTGCTTTAATAAGAAGATGCCTTTTATCATGAGTGGCTTTTACGTTCATCACAACATGCTAAAGGCTGTTCTAACACAAAAAATTCATGCATTGTGGAAATATTTCACTAAATGTATGTGTCTCCTGAAGATTACATAACATATCAATAATACAGAAAACAGATCAGTTACTTATTTACACATTTACTAAATGACTTCTTTATTCACCTCTTCTAAATCATGAGTATGAGTAATTTCAGTATTAAAGAGTTAGTTTTATCTATTTACTGTGGAAGATGGATTTACTGCCTGTAGGAGAAAATCATTTAGTACGAACCAGGTCTTTTTGTCTAGTTTCTGAAACCTTCACCATGAAAAACGTGTTATCTTTTAACTCTAACTCTGAGAGCAGTTACGAATAACTTCTAAGTGCTCATTATGCATGTTTTTCAGCTGATATTTTGGCAACTCTTGGACAGAAATTCTCAGAGAAGACAATCACCTGCATTTAGTATACTCCACTCCAGTTCTTTAATATTTAAACTTGGTGTTAAGATGTCTATTTCAGTCGATGGCTAAATGTGATATAATGCGCACATGTGTAGCTACAATATATATACTTCATGAATAACTAGAGAAAAATAAGAATCATTTAGCAGTTTTTCTTTGATACATATTACTCTTGACTTTACCTATGTTACAGATCTGTTGAAAACTGTACTGTAATGGCGGTATTTTGACAAAATTTCATGTTCCTATTGAAGTGAAATCACTTTGAAAGCATGTCAGTTTTGATTTTATATTATTAAGCCATATATCGTTAACCTAAGGTATTCTTTTAAAATTGAATGTTTATTTGACTTTTGATGAGAATAATAACATTCAAAAGTTGAGAATTAATTTATTTTATTGAATCACAATGACTGTTCAAAAACTGAGAATTTTCATTTTCAAATTACATGTTAGAATAGGGTAGAAACTGTAGAAATTCTTAAGCTTTTAGATTTTGTTCCCATCTGCCTCTAGTAAACAAGTTTTTTCTATCCTTTTTGGAGCTCTTTGTGCATGCTAACATTGCCTTATGATTAGGTTTATTGCCCTAGGGAGAATGATTAAGTATTAGGTTCAGTAGCTGTAATCAAATATGTTCTCTTTTTAATTTTTTGTGTGTGATAATGTTGCTTAGTGTATGGACCCAGAAAGCGTAATTTCAGGTTTTGTGCATTGTAGCATTTCCTTCCTTGAAATCTGCTGAAAAGTGCTGCTGCAGGAATTTCAAGGGAAAAAAATAAGGAAAAATAAGGTTTTGGTTTTTTTCAAAAAACTAGTAGTATATCAAATTGCAGGTGACTACCATTTATGCAAGTGACAAGGTACTAAATGCTAAGAAAATACCTTTGTCTCCAGAGTGTTTTAATAAAGAAAATCTATACACCCCTCTTTCCCCTCCCAAATTAGTCTGTAACCATTACCTCTTACAAAATGTTGTGCCTTTTCTTAATCTCTTAGAAGAATAACAAATGTCATTCTTAATGTAGAAGTGTCTGGCACTCTGAAGCAAGATTATGTCAAAATATATATGCCCTTGAGTAAAATCCTGGCAGTCACTCCAATAAAGATAAGCTCTGTTTTTTATCAACTGTATGTCAGGCTGGAGTATAACCTTCCATGGGGCTATAGAATTCATTCACTAAACTACATTTTATATTCAGAGGAACCCAAGGGATCAAATAGATTATGCAGTTTTAAGAGATTTTCTTTTTATTCTAGATTAGTGCAAAGCCAGACTGCTTCAAAAATATGGAGTACCTCCAAACTGAGGGTATTTGGAAACCCACTAGCAAGCTGGAGAGTTGCCTCCTGCTGCTGGGCTGGTTGAACTCATATTAATGGCCAAGGCTGCTGCAAGTGTACAATTTATGTAAGAGAAAAAATTGCAGAGAAAAAATTAATATTTTTTTTTTTAAATTAAAATAGTTGGTTTGCCTACTCATACTTTGTATTAGTTGCTTTCTTATTGCAACTTCTTGCAATTGCAATTGCAATTAATTCTAAGTCATATCTGTTCATTTTGATTGTAAAAAGGCAATTTGTAGCCTTAATCATTGAAGTTCCAGTCACAAAAACACAAAGAAGCTTCTGCTTCTTTGGTACGTACTACAGCAAAGTCTCCAAAGGATTTACAAATAGAAAAGAAATGTGGTTATTTTTTCTTTTTTCTTCCTGTAGGAAAAAGGTCAACTCGGCCTACATGCCTATGCATTCAGTGTTACAAGGAGAGGTGGACCAATGTGCAGTTGAGCATTAAACAGGTCTCATTCACTAAGTTTAATACATATCTGTGCTCTTGGTATCTTAATGTTGAGGATTGCTTTGTCATACCCTGCATGTTATTTATCCATTTAAAGAATGGGAGATGAATTAATTCAAGAAGCTTAAGTCCAACCACACATTGCTCCCCTCTTCAATTTGTTGTTCTTGTTGTTGTTGTTAAGTACTTGACTTCTCTGTAAAGGCAATAATGTGCTCTGCTTAAATTCTTTTACAAGCCCTAAAACAAGCCCTTTTCTGTAAGCGCAAAAGCTATTTCTTTCTTTTTGCTAATGGATGAATTCTCTTCAGTGTATACATTTTATAGGCATGAAAGGAGACAGAGCAGTGACTGTTGGCTTTATGAATATGTTTTTCAGAACAGTGGTTCCATTAAACTATTACCAGAGTAGGGAAGAACTATTTTTATTTTTTCTCCCCTGCAGCTCATATATCTTTATCCTAGATAAAGTACAAAGAACTTTCCTAATCTTCAGTGTGAAGCTCTTCAGAGGTACGGAATAGCTTAGTCAGTAGTCCACTCGCATAAGATATGAAAACCCCAACATCATGTCCTTGGTTCGTTTGACCTGCATCAAGGTTTAGCTTTGTCTTTTTACATGCCTGGCGGTTAGACAAGCTATCTGTATATTGGTTCTTCTATACTTTATTGTGCTTGGAGGCCTTGGTAGGTATTTTGGAAGCTTATACTGGTGCATTTGTATATCTGGCTACATTAAAGTCCTTCCTCCCTTTTTTTATGTTTGTTACACTAACCAGTTGGTGAATGAATTGTGATATATTTACACACTGTCCTTGGAGAAAGGTATTGGATGTATCTCAGTCTGATTATATCTAATTTATATATGTGGCCTCCTGAATAGTCAACATTAATCTTGTCAGTATGGTGAAAGTCTCTCCTATATGATATAAACTGACAGATCTTCAGCCCCACTCATTCTCATCTAGTACGTTGTCACGGTTTAGCCCCAGCCAGCAACAAAGAACCATGGGCTCTTCGCTCGCCTCCCACCCGCCACTGGAATGAAGGGGGCCTCAGAAGAAGAAGGAAAATAAAGCAAAACTTGTGGATTGAGATAAAGGCAGTTTAACAAAGCAATGAAGGAAAGAGGAAAACAACAGTAATACTGATAGAGGAATGTACAAAACTATCAATGTTCCACCACTCACAGACTGGACTGGGAAGCCCCAGCCCGCTCCCCAGGTGATTTCCTGCACCTTCTCTGGCCAGCTCCCCAGTATATACACGGTATATATATACACGATATACCCCAGTATATCACACGGTATCAAATGCCAATTTGGCTACTCTGGGTCAACCAAACCCCTCTACCTGCTGTGCCCCATTCCAGCTCCTTGTAAAAGCTAACCCAATTGCCATCAGAACAAGGACATGTGTTGTCTTTTTTGAGGACATTGGAATGTGCTAAAGATCATTTAGAACCAAAGACAAAAAAAAGGTTATTTAATTTTTTCCAATGGCAAGTATTTGCTTGCTCTGTTCTTTCTCTGATCTCTATACAGTATGTTAACAAACTGATTTATGATTTTTTAATGAAAGTCTTTATTTAGGTGAGTCACTTCAAAAGTCCTGGCAAAAATCAGGTAGCCTAAGCCACTGATCATTATAAATTTATATGTCATTAAATTTCATTTTATCCAGTGGAATTGCAGATTTGCATGTAGTGAAGATCTTCACCCCATGCTATGTTTAGTATTATTCTTCTGTATACTTTCCTTCTCCTACAGATTTTACAATCTAGGCAACTGGATGGTGTTTTTCTGATATGGATATATAAGCAAGATATGAAAATGCAATATGAACTAAAATTTAAGAAAATTAGGAACACAGAGTTTCTGTGTTTTCTTTTGGAAGGGATAGTCTTTTCAGGGTCACACCTTACAGATTTGATTTAGCTGGTTTGTAGTCACAAAGCTTCTAGTAGTTCAATTGTCTGAGGATGTAAATAAACAGGTTGGGCTTTTTGAATTGGCTAACTTCAAGAGTCATTCCTGAAACTCTAGACTGGACTTGAATGTTATTGGTCAACATACTAAAAATTAATGAAGTCCAGAATTCAAAATTACACGATACTACAACAATGCTTGCTGTGGCTGAATGAAAATTCTCCTGTCCAAAGGCAAAATGAAATACAACTAACCAGAATACTGATAAAGCCAGGATTTTTTTTCTAGAAGTCTGCATGAAATAAATAAAAATTACCTGGAAGAAGTTATTAAAATATTCATTTAAATACAAGGGGAAATAAATTTAAAAATACATATTTTGCCCAAAGTTTCTAAGGTCTGAAACAAGTACTGTGGCTGTATGTGCCCAGCTTTACTTGTAAGTCCAGGTACAAATGTGGGTAAGTGCAACTTCTGTGGATCTTCGGCAACCAGCTTGTGTGGTGGATGGTGTACTGAAACTGTAAGTGCAAATTACAAATAACTGATGAATGTTGAATATTGAGCTTTCAGCTTTTTCTCTGCTCTTTTGTGTATGCAATATTGTGTCCTTATGCTAATAAGACAAGGAAAAAATGCATCGTATTAATGACTACATTGATATGTACCAATGTTGGAGGAAGCCAGTTGAGAATAATAAATAAATATATAAATACCTTGTTTACAAAGAAAGAAATGTATGTTTCCATTTGTGGATTTCCATGGAAACTGCCTGAAAAATCATCATTACTATACTCAGAATCAGAAACAGCTCTTTTAGAAAAAGGAAATCTGTACCAGTTTTTCAGACTTATTAATGTTGTCATGACACTTTACGTCAGGTTGATATGAACCTAAATATAGCCAGTTTTACATCTTTCAGTGTGATGTTGGATTGCTTTATGACCATTGAAATGTCTTAGTGATGTGGAGAATGCATCCAACTGTGAGACAAGTGCCATAATAAAGTGCCAGTCAAGGGACATAAACTCTTGCCTCTTTCCTAGATAACAAAACTGCCATTGAGAAAAGATGCCAGTAAACCGGGTTTGTTTTGGTTTATTTTTTTTTTAAGCATGTGTATCATTGTTGGTGTTTTAATTTTCTTGTTTAGTTATAGTTCAGGTATTGTGTTGGCCCTGGGAAGACAATCAGAAATCATTTAATCTTTCTAAAATCTATGCTGTAATGTAATGCAGCTTGGTTACACTTTCCTGAATGATAAATTAAAAACAGATTGGAGTTCTAAACATGCTGAAAGCTCCCCCTGCTGTTGAAAAGCCATTAAGAGATGAGTCATCCCTTCTGATTTTGTGTTTAAAAGAAAAGCCAAGATCAAATGCTGTAAACAAGCTAATGGTAAAAAAAAAGTTTATTTCAGTGATGACATTTTCAGCTGATGAAAGAAAGAAGCTAATTTGTTTGTTTGCATAGTTAAATTACTATAAGAATCATGACATAAGAGAAAATACATGGTAATGAGGAAGCTATTTCAGTTAAAACAAATGAAGGAAAAAGTTAAATATAAAATCCTTTTTTTAAACTGCACTACTATTTTACATAGGGAGGAATATTCAAGGTATTTATTTGAGCTATACACAGTTAAAGCTATTAATTTATTCTGGTTAAGATTGATTAGCAACCTCTGAAGATTACAGTTTTGAGAATTTGGGGTTGTTTATTGTAGCAGTGATGTATTATTAAAGTAAGGTGCAATGAAGTCAGTACACTTCACTCTAAAGTTTCTGCCACTTTACTTTGCTCTGGTGAGACCTTACCTGGAGCACTGTGTACAGGTCTGGAGCCCTCAATATAAGAAGGACATAGACCTGATGGAGTGGGTCTGGAGGAGGGCTACAAAAATGATCAGGGGGTTGGAGCACCTCTTCTCCGAGGACAGGCTGAGGGAGCTGGGGTTGTTCAGCCTGGAGAAGAGGAGGCTCTGGGGAGACCTAATAGCGGCCTGCCAGTACCTGAGGGGGGCCTACAAGAAGGCTGGGAAGAGCCTGTTTACAGAGGCCTGCAGGGACAGGATGAGGGGCAATGGGTTTAAACTGGAGAAAAGCAGATTTAGATTGGATATTAGGAGTAAGTTCTTTACAATGAGGGTGGTGGAGCACTGGAACAGGTTGGTTGAGGCCCGTTCCCTGGAGACATTCAAGATGAGGCTCAACAAGGCCCTGGGCAACCTGGTCTAGTTGGGGGTGTCCCTACTGGCTGCGCGGGGGTCAGACTAGATGACCTTTGAAGGTCCCTTCCAGCCCAGATGATTCTAAAAGTCACTTAAATTGAGATGATGCTTGGACATAGCCTGAATTAACATAACTGTCTTCCTGTCTCAACTCTTGTATTGATGAAAACCATAAATATACATGATAGATGCCTTTATATCATTCTGCATATGAGCAATGTGCTCCTGTTATTATCCATAAAACGCAAAAAGCAGTTGATTGGAGTGATACATACAACAAAATATATATACAACAAAAAAATAATGCACTTTTGGGACTTGATTTAAGGAGAACGTCAACAAATATATTATGCGAAGAGTATATTGTGCACGGATCAGATTACACTAGTTCAATAGGATATGAACCAGTGAAATTACATTAATGGGAATGAAAGGCATCTAGATAGAAGAAACAATCTGGATCTTTAATTATTTTATTTTATTTTTATTTTCTATATTAGGCTTCTGCTATCTTTGTCATCAGGAGCAGCATCATGTTTCTGATTTTTCCCGTGTTTTATTCTTCTTCGAGTGCTGGTCACACATTACTATCTTGATGTATATCAGCCAAAGATGTAACAGGATATTCAGGCCCATTTTGTTCTCAAATTTCATGATCTACAGCTCTGTGTGCTTGTCTTTGTAGTGGGACAATCATTGCCAGGTGGAACAGTTAAGTTGCCAAGGGTGCCCATAACTCCATCCAGTCTTAGTGCCCAGCCTTAGTTATGGTGAGACCTCTCAAGCTCCAAGTATTTAGTTGCTAATCTTCCCCTCTTGATTCTGGATTATGAAACATTACCTGTTGTGACACTTCATCAGATTTTTCAGGGAAAGTGTGAAAGGTTTAGAGTCTGTAATACCAGCCTCCAGTATATAGGCCGTTCTTGTATTTGGAATATTTTTTTTTTTTTAAATCTGGCATTCCATTCCCAGGCTCCATCTACATTGCAACAGATACCTTGTTTCATTCTGTCTGGATTATTTTAAATAGCTCTTTGATTTTCATTTCCCTCTTTTGTAACTATCTCCTGTTAGAAGGTAAAGTGGATGTCAAGTGCTTGCTTCCCCTCAGTGAGATTCCAAGTGTTCACTGTGTCAGAGGTGCTGCCCAGTACATTTCATAGCATCGAATAATAAATTGGTAACACATTGCTAATACAAAAAAAGTACTTATAAGTCCTCATTCAGCACATTACATTTCATTTCAACTTTTTATTTGGTGACAGCTGTCACTTTAATGCATCATTTTAGGGAGGGAGGGAGAGTGGTGTATAGACAGATTTCTGTTAAGTGAGAGAGACTCCTGCTTAATTTGTTGCTGTGGCAACCAGGGTCAGCTGCCTTGATTGTTTACACTGTGGAAGGGTTGCACCTGTGGGGAGGACAGGTGACCCAAACTGACCAATAGGGTGTTCCATCCCATCTTCTATGCAGTGTAAAAGCTGAAGGATCAAACAGTTAGCTCTTTTTTGATGGCTTGGTTTTTTTCGATGGTTCTCTTTCTTCAGTGATTGATTTATGAGGAAGATCCTCTCAGTTTGCCTGCCTTTGATCCTGGTCCATGTATTCCTGAATCAAGACGTGGAATCCAGTTCTCATTCATCACTGAGTCCAGTCTGGAACTTCCACAGTGCCTGCTGGTGACATCTACCTGGGAGCTTAATACAGTTTTGTATGTATTTGTATATATTGTGTCTATTTCAGTATTTCCTTTTTTATTTTATTATTAACAATTAGTTTAGCTTTATATAATTTCATAAATCTCTATTTCTTTTCTTCCTTTCCTTAGAGTAAGAGATGGGGGAGAGCATCTGTCATCTTGTTGTTGTCCAACCTGGGCCAAACCACAACACGCCTGTATAAAAGTGTCAGTAGGCATTTTTCCCTTGCATGGTAATCTTTCACATCTGAATGGTATAGGATTGAATAATCCTCATTATGTGACCATAGGTTAAAATAAAAAGCTTTTAGATTATCTAGAAATGCAAGTAAATAGCTTCAAATCAGTATTATGTGGAAATTTAATATATTTTGTGTAATACATCTGCTTTGCATTACCGAAGGCAGAAACAATGAAGTAAGGATTGAAGTAGTTAGACAATATAGTGAAGTATAAAGCTACATCAAATGGCAACAAAGATAAATGACAAATACTTTACATAAAAGTTATTTAAATAAACTATTCAAAGTTGCATGCACAGTATTCCTGTCTTTGACTTGTTAATAAAAGGGATGAAATACAAAAAAAAATCCTATTACCATTAGTTCTGTTTCAGAACTAATCAGTTCTTAGTTTACCTTCTTAGGTAAATGTGATAAATACTGATCTGCTGCTAAATAAAAAACATTTAATGCCTTTGCATTTCACAAACTCCCCAAGGAAGTGATAAGAAAATGATGCAAATGTCTAAGATTTCAGCCGATGAAAATCAGCTATAGGAAGATACGAGAATATGCTCATTGTTTAATAAGGGTTACCCAGGGTAACTTTGGCTGTAGCAAATCAACTTCTTTTTTTTTTTAAATTATTTTATTTTTACCTATTCTTTTTCTGATTAATTAATGGTCAATTCAAATTAAACTAAAATTCTGCGGGAAGGGCTGTCTCTGTTTGTAGTTGTGCATAAAAATGGAACACGCACATTGCAATTACATTGTTAGAGATGCTGCTTGGTCTGAGGGGTGATAACACAGTGTTTGAGAATCTGCTTGTCATTGAATTGCTTTAGATGACTTTTTTTTTAAACTAAAAATGTGGATGCTGTCACTATGTTACTGCCATAATTGACATTACATTAGAAAAGTATTTTTTCTTCTTTTCAGAATATTAAACTGCTATTTCAATGCATAATGACAATCAGTATGTTCCTATTGATAACATGCTACGTTAGGATTCAGGAGGACTAGGTTTTATCACTGACTGCTGGTGCTTTTACAGGATATAATTCAGATTTTTTGTTTCTGAGTTGCTAGGAAGTATTATAAATAATGAAGTATTGTTATAATTCTGTTTCTATGGAGTAAATCTGAGTTACTTGCTCAGTCATTACTTTTTTGTTCTACTTTTACATGCTTAAAGTGTGTCTGTACTATTTCTGGAAAATTATCCTTAGGTGATTTTGAAAACCCCACCTCCTGCAGTATGTGCTTGGAAATAAAAAATGTAACTTTTTTTTAGGGCTCCTGAACTCATAACAATACAGACTTTTGAATGCTTCCAGTGATCCTCATATTTCAGGATGTTTTCACTTTCCTTTTTTTGGATAAATTGGAGGATGGAGGAAAACAAGGCAAACACCCTTAACTAGGAGATTAATTGGTGATGTCTAGATACAGTCAGAAGTGATTAATAAAAACACTACTTTCTCAGAGGAAGAGATACAATTAATGACTGTATTTTCTAAGTTGTTGTATCTTCCTAGAGTGAAGATCACTGACACAGGACTGCTAGAGGAATTTTTATTATCATTCACTGATACAGAACTGCAGTACTTCCCAAGGCCCTAGATGAACTCCCCACCAACTCGGTGCATGTGATTTTTATTTCTTTTTTCCTAGTAATCAGTGGCAATTGGAATGTGTCTTGCTTCTCTTGCGACCCCTGTGATACCAACTCTTGATCCAGCTCACATAGATCATCTAAGGCAGTATAATTACCCTCTAGTATGTATTGAAATAACCCTCTAACCCTAGTTAATTACCCTCTAGATGTTTTGAAATAATATGAGAGAATATCTATGCTTATTGAAGTTTTCCGTGTTTAGATGCGGTGGGTTGACCTTGGCCAGATGCCAAGTGCCTGCCAAAGCCACTCTACCACTCCCCCTGCTCAACTGGATGGAGGGGAGAGAAATATGATGAAAGGCTTGTGGGTTGATATAAGGATAGGAAGAGCAATTAGCATCACAGGCAAAATGATCTCAACTTGGGAAAAATTAATTTTTTATTTATTTAGAATTCACCCACAGAGTAGGTGAGTGAGCTTATCAGGAATCAGTTGTATCCCTAATGAAGATTTAAAGATAAAGTATTTTTTAAGTCTTCTTTGCAGTCCAAAACTGCGCTTCCTAATCAGCTTTATTTAGGCTTTGTAAGGCTGAATTTTTTAACCATGATAGAGTGTTTCACATTCCCCTTCCTCCCCAAGGTTCTTTCATTACTGCTTTTATAGTATACATTAATTAACACATTCCTGTCTTCAAGATTTCATAACAATTAGAGTAATCTGAAAATAAACTTGGAGTGTGGTGTGGTGCAGTCTCTTTTCCTATCTTAATAAATTATCTTTTGTTACATAAAGACTGAACATAATAGCATGGATTGTGACTCTAGGAAAAAGTACTTGATTTCAGAAGCAGCATTAGCATATCTCCCCTGCGTTTGTAGTTTTATTGGGTCTCTTGTGGGACTACCCATCACAGCATTCATGAAAGCTGGGATGGGGAAAGGTGGCTAAATCTTTCATTATATTGTCATTTGTTACTGTGATGCTGCATTACTGAATTGTATAACATTTAAGGCTTTGGTTTAAAGCTAAATATACTGTTAAACTCTACACAGTAGAATTGTTAGTTAATATTCATAAGCTCAAAAGGAACAGGGCTTGCTTTTCTTTGTTCTGATGTATCTCAAGAACACAAATTCTCTGGAAGCAATGCTATGTACAAGTACAGACACACACTAAGTACAATTCCTTTGAACCTGTCTATATTCAAGTTACCTTTCTTGTAAGATGCAATTTTAGACCTAAATAACAACCTTGTGTTAGCAAACAGCTGTAATTATCCTCCCGCAAAGGCTAAACATTCAAATGAAAATTGGGAACTCCACATGTGTACTTAAAGTTTTTCAGGTTGTTGCCCAGTCATTTAATATTTTAGGTGGGTTGAAATCTTATTTTCTGTTTAATTTGACTTCTTGGGTTACAAAAAAAGCTGCATTTTGGATGCAGCAAAGTTTAGCATCTCTGTAAACCAAGGAGAAGATAATGGAAGTCTTGCAACATGGAGATCTTATATATGTCTGTTCTTCTAAATTTATATTGTAAATGTCTACAATGTTTGTTTTCATCATCTTACTAGTGAAATCCTAGTGCAAAAAGGTGTTTTGCTGAAAGACCTATCTGATTATAAAAAAATTGATATGAAACAGATTCCATATGAAATTAGAGTTGTTCGATTTGATTTGCCAACACTTAAACCAAGATATTGGTTTGACTAAAATTATATTTTCTAGAAATTTTCATCTCTATTGAAAACATGTTATTCCCTCCTTCTTTCTACTTTTATTTTTCCATACTTCATTTTTTTTTTTCCTCTGTGCTAAGTTCTGGAAGTGATCAAATTGATGTTTGCATAGTCAGCACTTGGGAAAGTTTCTCTTAAAACTGAGGCATTCTTCACTGAGATTCCCATCTACTAAAATTCTGTGGAGTATGACATAACTCTGCAGCCACCTCTGCATGGTGTGGAACTTGAACTTTTCCAGTCTAAGTTTGAGACTGTGCCATATATTAGGAATAGCAACAGATTGTGGTGGCTATTTAGGTGCATGTTTTCATTAGATCTGATAGTTTCTTCAGATATAACATGTTGTGTTCAGCTAACTGCATGTTCTCATATGGATAGGTAGGACTGATAGTGTGTAATTATTTTTCATGTCTGTGTTTTAGAGAGAGGTAGTTAATAGCAGTCTTCTAACGGACTGGATAAGTTTAATAATCATTGCTTTTGGATATGTTGATAAAATCACTTGGAGAGAGGGCAGTGAGATTCATAAAATGAACTATTTCATTAGAACTAGTTCACTTAAAGCTTATCTGTGTTTCACTATAGATTTGCTGCTTTTGAAAAAAAAAAAAAAGTAGTGAAAAAGTAATTCATAACTCCACATAGGTTGTAGATATTTGGATCCTTGATCTTTAGATGTCCTAATAGTTATGCACTTCTTATTGCAGCCACATTCCAAAAGTGTTCTTGGCTCTTAGTAAACACTCATGAAAAGTTACTTTATTTGATAAAATATCTGTGGTACCTGTGAAAAACCCCTCATTGATAATGCACTTCCATAGTACAGTACCTAACCTGTTTTATACACAGAATTTTCCTGGTTATTTTCATCACTCAGTAGCTTGACCACTCACCAAGAACTTCCTCCTTTACCTCAGAGCAGTTGAATTCAACTCTAGAGCTGCGATGGTTAGAGCAGAACAAAGTTCTTAACATCCATAAAGTTTAATAGCAGGAAAGTTGACTGCAAAAATCAGAATGAATGTGATCTTAGTTTGTAGGAAGCTTAAGGAGATTGAAATGAGCTTAAAGAGATTGAAATGCTGCATTTGGCTCAACTGTATTGTATTCTTAGACTCAGTTGTGCTTCTCTGAACTAATCATGCTGGAAGAAAATATCTAGGAGGTAAGCAAAGCTGAATTTGTGATGCAAATTGAGCAAAAATGAAAAATAGCTGCTCTGAGCTTCATGAGCAACTGGGAAAAGAGGAGGAGGTTCTTTAAAGTTGAAAGGTGCTTACAAACTGATTAATATTTATAGGAAAAGTCATTTTGAAAGATAATTTTAATATGCCTACTGGACTTTTTTTCTACCTGTTTTCCTATATAGAAGGAAATGTCTATGCTGAGCAAAAAAACGTCTGCTCTAGAGTTTGGGATGTTGATGATGATGAGCCGGGGGGAAAACACATACGCGTTTATTTTTTTTTCTTAAAATTGCTTTTGAGGGCTATGAACCATTTATCACTGAAAGAAGTGGTAGTAATGGAGTTTGTCATGGCATTTGAAATATTAAAGAATAATACATTCTGGAATGGAGAAGAAAAATACATCAGTGTCAATGAGACATTAGTGTTGGTCATTACACCAGAAGTCATTCTCCTGTGTTTACTATCTTGTTTAACACAACATTATGTAAAGAAGAGGAATAAGGAACCTAGAATTGAAGAAAAGGTGCAAAAGTTGTATATCTAATGGTATGTGATCTAAACCAGTCTGTGCAATGCAGATAAATAGCTTAATTTCTCTGCGACATATATATCAATAAGGTTGTTTTGAAATATTTTGCCATTTTTAGGATTTAAATGGCTCTCCATTCCTTTTTTACAAACATGTCATGAATTTGAAAGGAGGAAGAACTTTTTTGGTAGTATTTTCCCTAATTGGAGCTCACATAAAATGTCTTCCAACACTTATAAAAGAGATCTGCTTTTTTGCAGACCAGTGATTCATACAATGAAAAGACTTCATTTTGCTGACTTTCACTAATCAAACTATCCTGTCTTTGAGAGTGCAGTCTTTTAGAGAATCAAAAAAGAAAGCAGGAATATTTGTTTGTAGCTATACTTTGAGCTCTAAACATCATTGTTTTATTAGCTAGCTGAGTCTGCATTGTACATAAATAAATGCTGTGGAAGACAGAATCTTCTTGTGATCATTTTAGATTAAGGTTCAATTAAATCTATGCCTAAACTAGTATCGTCATTTTGATGAACTGTTGGTGGCCTATCTGAAAGCAAATACAATATGTGCTTAGCTACATTTATGTCATAGTTTGTGCCATAAGATGACAGCATTTTTTCTCCCCTTTTTTAACATATTGGGATGCATAGATTGAATATATCTCTATATTTAAACATAGGCTATTCTTTCTACTTTAATTGTCCCATATTTAAGACTGTATTGCTGAACAGATTTATTTCTTCTGGAATACAGAAACCCCACTTATTTTCTATTAGCAGAATGAATTTCATAAAAAACAATATATCAAATAAACATTGTCATAATGTCTAGGTTATTTTTTGATAGCTGGTTAATATTTTTTCATTGCTGTTTGACTTTAAAAGTATCGAAGAATGAAAACAACACCTTTGTTAAATACAGTTGATATTTTAATAACTTATAAAAAATCATAAGCCCAAAGAACTCCGTTTATGCTAGTAATGTGCTCTGGTCTGCTTTTTTTTTTTTTTAAAAAAAAGGTATTTTTATTTGGAAATCAAACTAAAAATACTTTCACAGTAGTTCTAGCTACAAAGAGCACTTAAAGTAGTATCCATCTCAACACTTATTATTTTTTTTTCTTTAAATATTCCAGAATTATACATCTACTTCTTTTCTGCCTTCCTCTGCAGACATCCTTATGGACCTGTGATTTCCAAACATTCTGTAAAACAGACCCTGTGAAAGAATGTTCTTAACCTTAATAATCTTGTGTTTTGAAAAAGAATATTATACATCATTTGAACCATCCATTTGATATAAGTAATGATAATTCAAAGATAATGAAAGTTGTAGACAAATAATTAACTTTTATTTAGTCAGTAAAAATATGATAAGTTAGTGATAAAAAAGTGATAAGTTAGCTCTTAGAACACTGACATCTGTTGGAAATAACTTGAGTGATCCATTTTCTATATCAAACCATAAAGCGGCATATGAATTTCTCATTGTGAAGATCGTTTCCTTTTAAAAGCAGCTAAAGCATATTATCTTAAAATATTTATATAATGGGGAATCTATGAATATTTCTGAGAAGTCAAGCATTTGTAGATAAAGAGCATGATTCCAAGGGGGACCACTAAAAAGGGGAAGAATGTTTTATGCAGTTATTTCTTCTCTCATTTTCTGTAAGAGAGTTTGTTTCAGAGGATGTTGGTGGTCTTTTTCTTTTTTTTTTTTTCTCTAGTTCCCCAGGGAAAGTTAAATTCAAAACATTGAACTAGCAGAGTCTTGCCAAAACACTATTGGGCCTTAAACATAACATAAATGCTGATTTATAGTTTTCGTGAAACAATCATAAGACATTCAAACTTTTAAAGCTTCTACAGATCATTAAAAAAATACCTCATATGTCTCTCTTATGGGAAATTAAGTCTAATATCTTTACAAGTAAAAGCTTTCTTTAGAAGTATTTTGCATGAGGCCAACTGGAAATAAAGTTTATATCTGTGCACAGTAATGTGTTAAATGTGAAATGCCATAGTTCCTTAAAGTCTAAAAGCCCAAATTGTTATAATGGCTAAGTAAGCTGACATATATAATACAAAGTTTTTATTTTGTTGAAATGAGACAGTATTTTGGCAGCAGATTTCCGCTTGATATCTATTTCCAAACCTAAGCATATGTTTGTCTTAACTAAGCTGTGAATGGAAATTTTGAGCTGAAAACAGCTCTGATATTCATAAAACAGTTCTGAAAACAGTTGGCTATTACACTAAAGCTGTCCATAGGCTTTATATCTTTATACTAGAATTTAAGTGAAAACAGGAATAATTTTTGTTTCATTAATCTTTCTTTAATCTTTTATCTTCCCTGTGTAATTCAGCAATTTGTTATTTTTTCTCTGTGTTCTAAGAAAACTTAATGTTGCCAAGAGCTCCTTTGTTGCTTTTACATCATGGCAGTTATACCTGCCATTTCACATCCTTTTGAAAGTGTGAAATTTAGCTACTTTGATTTTGATCAACCAAAAAAGCATCTTTGTAGTATAAGTATATAGATACTACAATGAAACGTTCTTAGCCTTGAAGTAAAGTCAGTGTTTTAAATGCTATTCTGGGTCAAGATTAGAAAGATCACCTTGTGGAATTAAAATGGGATGCTCTCAATGTTTTAATTAAAAAGAAACAGCCAAAGAATCACTCATCCCAAACCCCAGAATCTTTTGAATTATGCTGCGAGTCCAGTTTTGAGTACAGTGAGTTACCAAATTCAGTTAATTGGGATAAGGAAGGCTTTTCACATGGCTGTACTGATTTCAGCAGAATTTAACCTGAGATATATATATATATTTGGATTCAATGGAGAATGCATAATCAGAACCCCAAAAGAAAAAAGCCCTTTTGTAGAATAGTCAAGGATTAGTGAAGTACTGAACTTTATACCTCAGATACTTAATATTTATATCCTCCTTCTGGTATTTTATCATTGCCTTAGCATTAGGTTCTTCAGCCATCTCTGTCATCTCTGTTGGATTCAGTGAATAATTCTAATAGAAAGTAGAAACATATCTGGGAGAGACTAAGCTAGCAATCTAGAAATTCCAGTTGGCCACTTAAATAGGCCTGAAAGCTTACATTTTGAAGCCTGGCTTTCTATGAGGCAGAGCAGTTATGTAGATGTTGGCCTTTTACACCTTAGATGAACATTCTACCTACTGGACCATCAGGCTTTGGAGTGTAAGAAAATGTATAAATACTGTTTTTTTTCTTTTTTTACACAAAGTTGAAAAACTTTTTTCCAAGTGTATGTTCCAAGACATCTAAGTTATTTAGAGAAGGTGCCAATTATTTCTTATCTAGCCTTAAAATATAAGAAAATTCTGGATGGAGAAGGGGGAGAAATTCCCTGAAACACCAAAAGACTCAAACCACTCTTGAAAGTATAATTTTCTCAAAAGGTTCAGTTCTGTAGTTGGATCATTCTGATGGATGCAGTTCTACTCTGTTTTCCTCCCTCTTTCCGAGCTTTAAGTTCTTCATCACTGCTGTTGACATGTGCTATTTCTTTGACTGGTTCTTCTTCCTTTGGGGTTATTATCAAAAAAAAAAAGGTGTCTCCTGTTCTTGATTTACAGATCACATGTGGAAAAAGAAAACGTATTCAGGAAACTCCATATATCTCCTGAATGTATGTGCCCAACCCTAATGTCCTTCCAGCCGATACTAGGATAATTAAACCCCTGGTTGAACATCCTGGCTGTGTGTGACCCATGAATAATGCGATCCATTTCAAAAGGTTTCATAGGAATCATTTAAGGTTTTCCGGAGTTATCTCTTTGCAGCTATTACATATATATCATGCTATCAAATCACTTTTTTCTGTTCTGTTTAATACATATATAGTCTAGTAACTGTGATCTAAATTATCTTTGACCACAATTAATATCCTGCATAAAGGAAATAGTGATAAATCTTTAATTACTCATTCAGTTCAGTTTATTATGAATAATTCTAAAATCTTGGCAAGACCTGCAAGCTTTCAACTGAATGAATGCTAGCTGATTATAACCATCAGACCACTGAGTTTTAAACAATGAACATAATAAAAGATAAGTAGTAATTATTTTATATTTTAGCTATTTTGAATTTGAGGAACCTATACTTTTTTCAGTGTATGTTTTCTTCTGCATGTTAAAAAAAGGCTTATCAAATGACAAAGAAAACTAAGGTTGTTTCTGGTTTATGTCAGTTTGTTTGGTTGTTTGGGTTGAGCTTGCCCATTGTACAAAATGACATTTTGTACAATTTTTAAGATCAGAAGAAACTATATGTATGTCTACTTTTATAATCCATAGGAGATGCTCCCCAGTAAAAAAAAAGGCAATTTTGCATTGAATCCGTAACTTCCAAAAGATGTTTCTTTTTGGCAATGATTTAAAGTGATGCAGAGACTATTAAAACATTTCAGCCTCTGTTTCTAGTCTGGAAATGAGATGATTTTGGTGTGGGTCTCCTATTAAGTATGTCTGTCTTTACATATTATCTTTCTTAAGACTCATCCTTGGGTAGGTGTGGAGAATGAGAAAGTTGAAGATGTGGTGCTGAGCAAGAGCTCGGCAGGTGTTCTTGTATTGATAGGAAGGAGGCCTTGGGAGTCCATGCCCTGTGTTGCCATAGGTAGGTACTACTGTTTACTCTTTTCTTAACCTTCTCTTGGATGAACAAAGCTGAATGAGTTTTTTAGCTCTCTGACCGCAGTGTCAGCTAGATTGCAAATGACTTTTGGACATTGGTAAAGGTATCAGTACTCTAATGGCTACTTCGTACATCTTATTCACTGTTTGCATGGGAAATCTTTTAAAGTCATTGGAAGTGTGTTATCATTGACTATAGAAACAATAAGCAGTACAAGTAACGTATATTCCATATGTAAGAAATTATATAAACAAAATTAAGCTGGAAACTACTGCATTCAGTAACAAAGCGAGCTTATTTGCAGTTTCACCATATGTATTCAACATACCCCAGTATGTTGTAGAATGGGACCTGCATTCATGAACTGAATTCAAGAATGCATGAATTGGGATCA
This sequence comes from Scolopax mira, assembly GCA_004320125.1. Classification (NCBI taxonomy): domain Eukaryota; kingdom Metazoa; phylum Chordata; class Aves; order Charadriiformes; family Scolopacidae; genus Scolopax; species Scolopax mira. The sequence continues at coordinate 75,130 of BJBW01006914.1, forward strand.
AATGCAGACAAAAGGACAGAGTCATCCTCAGATGCCATCCATTGAAGAAAAAGGGATGTATCCCTTTGATTCCCCCAGCTTTTATACTGAGCATGATGCAGATGGGATGGAATACTGTGCTGGTCAGGTTTGGGTCACCTGTCCTATCTGCTCCTCCCTGCAGGTGGGGACTGCTTTACACTCTTCCATTTCCAGCCTTCCTGCATGGCACACAACAAAATTAGCTGACCTTGATTGTAATAGCATTAAGATAAGGCAGATCCTCTCTGCATACCATTCCTTGGTATTAAACATCAGACCTCATCACTCTGGAAGTAGTCTGAAAAATATGCTGTTAACTTAAGAAAGTGCAGTTAGAAGATGCTTAACTGAAAAGTGAAATTACTAAAAAGAAAATCAGTTTTGTTCTATCTGAAACTAGAGGACAATTCTTAAATAAACATGCTTAAGTTGACTCCAAGTTACCCTGGTTATACCTGCAGTGAAACAAAGTCACTACCTGGGTTATACCATATTATTACTTTATGTTAAAGAATGTCTCGGAGATTACAGGAGGTCTGCTTTATATTGGTAGTGTTGTAGTTTGGAAAAATTTTCAGATTTTAATTTTTATTATGGTTTATTATTTTATGAAAATGTTACATAACCTGTATAACAACTCTGTGAATCTTCTTCTGAAAAGAGCATGGCCAGCAGGTCAGGGAAGGTGATTCTCCCCCTCTACTCCTCTCTGGTGAGACCCCACCTGGAATTCTGCATCCTGTAGCACAGGAAAGACATGAACCTGTTGGAGCAGGTCCATAGGAGGGCCTCAAAAATTATCAGAGGGCTGAAACACATCTCCTACAAGTACAGACTGAGAGAGTTGGGGTTGTTGTTGTCCAGCTCTGGGGCCCCCAACATAAGAAGGACATGGACCTGTGGAAGCAAGCTCAGAAGAGGGCCATGAAAATGATCAGAGGGCTAGAGCACCTTTCATATGCAGACAGGCTGAGAGAGTTGGGATTGTTTAGCCTGGAGGTGAGAAGGCACAGCAGACACCTTATAGCAGCCTTCCAGTAGCTAATAGGGGCCTACAGGAAAGATGGGGAAGGGCTCTTCTTCAGGGCAGTGATAGGACAAGGGGTAATGGTTTTAAACTGAAAGAGAGTAAATTTAAATTAGATATTAGGAAGAAATTCTTTACTGTAAGGGTGGTGAGACCCTAGAAGAGGTTGCCCAGAAAAGTTTTGGATGCCCCATTTCTCTGGAAGTGTTCAAGGCCAGGCTGGAATGGGCTTTGAGCAACCTGGTCTAGTGGTAGGTGTCCCTGCCCATGGCAGGGGGCCTGGAACAAGATGCTCTTTAAAATGCCTCCCCATCCAAACCATTCTATCAATCAGTGAAATAATCATTATACCTATGATTTATGAAGAATACTGAACTACTTTGTATGAAAGATATGTCAAAATATTCCTAATATTTTTCAGGGTCATAACAATTTTAATTTTAAAAAATGTTACCGAACTTGATATATCTATTTTCTGTTCTTCCAATCAATCTTTATATCATATTCACAATTAAAGCTACTGTACAGGGTTATTATAAGACTTGATGAACCATTACATAATCTGAAGGGTGGGGAAAACAATCAATGCTCTTTTTCACCATTTCTGATAAGAGCAAAATCAAACTCTGTGTTAAATTTATGCCCATTCTTCAGTAGATGAAAGGAAGTAACAGTAACACACGGGAATATGCATTTTTTTACTAAATTATAACAAACTCACTAAAGCATGGCATATTGCAAATCATATTGTCATATATTAATGCCTTTTCTTTGTGAAAAAGTACAATAACTAGCACTAGTTATTGAAATATTTCTCTTGTTCACAGAAAAAATATCACAGAATTATAGAAAAAAGTATTTTCCTTTTGATCTTTCTGAAGCTGCCATTAACAAGATTTTTCTAAGAGATCTATGTTTTGACAAAGCAAGCTTAGATCTATTATCTACTTCAAAATTCTAGAAACCAATACACTATATAACATCAATAATATTCTGTCCTTCTCAAGCAAGTATAAGAGAGATGCAAACAGAAGTGCATTATTTACCACATAATGCACTTCATCAGGGAGACGGTGAAGACACATAATTTATTACAAAGAGTATGAAGAAGAATATGGCAGAGCTGGAAGTGAAGCTTACACCTCTGCATGCTCTGTGTGCATGGTTCTACATGCCTGTGGAAGTTCTGCTGTTGATTTCTATAGTTCCTGAGTCAGGAATTTCACCTTTAAAAGCCCAGCCTGTATTTAGTAATGAAGTATTTTACCCCTTCCTACTCTAAAGTTTCCATACTCAGTTCTCCTTTCATATGGTGCAAACATACTTTATTTATACCAGAAATGTCTTTAAGAAATGTGGAGTAAATAGTATGCAGGGACCTTTCTACGGTGACCTGAAGAAGGATGAAGAGTCTCAACAAAAAATGAAGGTAACATTGATGCAGAGGTGCATGGCTGTACTATGCTGTTCTTCACCAGTGTGCTTTCACTGTTTTTTTCCACTTTATACTCTCCCCTGTCAGCTGAGAGGATTGTCCAGAGTTTTTCCACAGTTCACATGCTATAGTACCACTACCACAGGGCTATAATCTAGCCTTGTATCTTAGTTGAGAAGAATGCTAAGTCAGTATTTTGTGCATGTAAAACAGCCTTCCAATAAATACAGTTATTCCTAATAAAAGGTAGAATCTGCTCAGTGTTTCATGAGCAACATAAAACACCTAAAGCAATTAGACACCTCCAAAAGTAGTAACACTCAAAAAAAAAAATTTCTCATAGATTCCTCAGATCCCAGCATATAAGACTTGGCCTTTGGCTCCTTGTGATGCGGAGCAATGAAGCCAAATTTATGTGGGTTATCTGCTATAATACATTGAATAGAGCTCCAGATTCTTCCAGTCACTATTAACAGATTAGTATTACAGTATTAACAATTTATTGACAAGTATTAGTAACTTATTGCAATGTGGACAGTAGATTTATTGTGTGATTTTGAATTGTGAATTTATGACAGAAGGTTATCTACTCATAGTGATTACAAAATAAAATGCTCGTATTTTCTTTGGGAGAAGTAAAACTATTTTTGCTAGAGTTGGTTCAAATTGCTTTGCAGAGTTTTCTGGTTATATGCTGGTTGCTATCTATAAAAAATGATGACAGGTTTCTTTTCTGCCACCTTTTATATTGAAAGACTTTCATGGAAATTTAGATTTTCCTGAAGATGGAGAAGAATGTGAGTTGAGTGATCTATCTAAGGTATACAACTTTACCTTTGTATTTATTCCTGGAAAATTGTTTTGGTAGTGTGTTGTATAGAAGATTTTTTCCAGCTCTAGGCTATGTAATGCAGTCTGCTGCTCTTGCAGAAAGCAGTTATATACCAGATCTCAAATTTATCAGTCTGCATCTTACAAATTCCCTCCCAGTCCTCATTCTGTAATTCCATGGGTATAATCTTTTGGAATATCTCACTTTGGGTTTCTGGGCTAAATATGTACACTGATACTTTGTATTCATTGTGTCTATGCCACCTCCACCTCTCTTTGTCTTGTCATTTATGTATTCACAAGAGATAGACAAGGTTTCTGGAGAGAAGGAATGGGTTTTACTAGTTGACTTGAGGTATTGGACTAAAAATAGGAAAATTCTGGGTATGCATTCATTAATAAACAGGTATCTGGCAGTTCTCTAATATATTTTGGCATTCTTCTGGCTGTGTGCTTTTTCCCTTCTTCTGAAAGCCAGAGAAGAGAGACAGTGGTATGTGCCAATGTATGATTTGCAGATTGAGTCAAGATGCAGCCAAGAGGTGATGGTGGCCGTGGTGGTTGTTTTTGTCAAGTCCATTTGGCAACCAAGTACCACACAGCTGCTTGCTTACTCTGGACCCCACCTCCACCAGGACAGGGGAAATAATAGGAAAAGCAAGCTTGTGGATCAAGAGAAACATAGTTTAATAAGCAAAGGAAACAGGAAGAAGGAAGACAATATCCTCACCCCCACCCCAAACCACAAAAAAGCAATATGAAGGCAATGGCATCTTATACAAACAGACCAATGTCCGGACAGTCGCTGAGCAATGGCCACCTTTCAAAAAAAAACCTCTCCTCTTTGTTTTTATTGCTGAGCATAACATATGGTATGGAATATATGTTTGGCCACCTGGGGTCAGCTGTTCAGGTTCTATCTACTCACAACCTCCTTCCTACCCCCAGCCTACTAACTCGGGGGGCAGAGTTAGAAAAAGTAATTAATAAAAACTCATTAATAGCCTGAACAGTGGTCTGTTATCAGCACCATTTGAGTCACAAATCCCAAACCAAGCACAATATGGGCTATTATGAAGAACTCCATTCCAACCAGATCCAATACAGAGGTAAAGTGGACATAATAGCTGGTAATGATCTTGAGCCCTTTAATATTTCTGTCTCCATTGCAAAATTTATATCCCAGCTGGGCCTTCATTTTGCTCTTGTCCGAGTAAAGGCTCTGCATTTAGTTTAAGTGGCTCTTCACTGCACTGGTCTCGTTGGGATTCTTTTATTCTGACCATGAATGCCTGAGCAATTTAGATGAGGTGTCACTACCATTTTTTTAAAATAGTGTTATCACCTGTCTTTCTGTACTGTAAAAGTATTGATTCGTACATCTTAGGCATCAAGTCGCCTTTTTTCACAGGTCCATTTCAGTGACAATCGTCTGTCACTTAGTGTCCTTTCCTTAAGTATTTATGACTCCTCAAGTTCCCAGTGAAAGGTCAATATTCACATTAGTCCTTAATGTATTTCTCCAGTTTAATATGTCATTTCTGAGATGTACAGCTCTGACAATCTTTTTCAGTGTTCTAATCCTTTTCTGCATTACTGACACTTCACGACTTTATGGGATCCTGTTCAGGTATCAGGATATTTGGGACTTTGTTAGTAAGATTTTGTTTCATATAAATCCAGGGCACTAACAGGTCATACAGATGGTAATGTGTGATGAACAGTTGGTTCTCTTTGGTCTTTCTGGTGTCATTGTTATTTTCTCTGTGCTGAAAAGATAAAATATGTTTACACAGCTCTACAAAGATGCCGTGTCTACATGGTGCTAAGCCTGAACTAATTACTCGAGACAGACTAACTAGCCCAGGCCTTGTGCCATGCTAATGCGTATGTCCTTCATTCTGAGTTCAAAGCAGTATTGTAGTCTTTTGTGCCATGTGAATATATTAGCCCTCTGGGATGTAGCTTCAGGCTTGTCGTGGTATGCTTCAGAGGCCCATATAGACACAGGTCCAGAGGCAACGTTGAGAAGACATGATTTGGAAAATATGGAATATTTTATTTATTTGAAATAAATATGGAAATAATTCTGGTTATTGAACAGTCATAAATCATGTATTATATCTTAAATAAGATAAATGAAGTTACTTCCTGACACCAGTGTTGTTTGCATTTCTAGAAGCAGTAGAGCTCTGAACTGAGATGAAATTCACGATGGGCAAAACCAGCACAATGGTAAGCCAAACACTTTTGAGACCCTGTCAGTTTATTTTCCTCTCTAGAAGTATGAAGTCTATATCAATTTCTTGTAGAACCTGCTACTCATTTGTCAGTGTTTTACACCCTGAGTTTCATTTCATTGATACTGGGTTCTCCATGTTCTCTTAGAAACAGCTATATAAATGTTAGTATGATTCTGGCTGACTGTCATGAATGTTAATTATCCTGCACAACTTTGAAATAGCAGCAATTTAGGATTTATGGACACAGGATTAGGTTGTATGATTTTTTAACAGTATTTAATTATCAGACGATGATCAAAGTGATTTAACAAAATTTGCTATAATCAACACAGTGACTTAGTTAAAGATTCAAAAATGGCAAGGTTCTCCCAAGATTTACAAGAGTTTCCTAAGTCAAAGAACACACAAACAGATATAGAGGTTAACTTTATAATTAAGATATTTCTCTTTTTGCAAAAAGTAGTAAATTATTGGTACCAAGCAATCTTTGAAACATCAAGAAATCTGATAGTAGTGAATTATTCAATCTTTTTCCTTCACTGGTATTTATCAGCAGATGATTTCTGAAATCCTTGTGAAAGCCTCACAAAATCTATAGTTTAATATCCTCGTGAAATCTATCCTTAGAGGTGTCCCAACTCACAAGGAGTTGCTGAGTCACAGCCAGTTGCAATCCTGGAGAGTTCACAAAGTCTCACTTTGGATTGCTATTTATAGGATAATGAGGTGATTGACTTTGGTCATTATTTTTCCCTCTTGACCACAATTCTTGCAAGGTAACTCTGATACCTTCCAGAGCAAGCTATGATCTGGACAGCAGAGTTTTATGTTGCCTGGGGAAGCATACCTGAGTTTTAGGCACATTAAGGAGTGCCTAGTCATCTGAACTCATAGTTTCTTGTAGCTAGGACAAGAAAGTACCTTATTGTCCAAACTCACTGCAATTGCGATCCAGATTGTCAGAATTTCTCAGCCAACTGTGCTTGTAACCAAGAGAGGAACACAATGTTGGCTGGTCCCAATGTCATAACATGGCCTGGGAGAAGGTCTGTAACACCACAACCACATAGGTTTGGGGTGGGGTGGTTTTTCTTTTTTTTAACTTTCTAGCTTAAATAGCACAGTATTCCAACTTAAAGTAGCATATTTCTAATCATACTTACCTAGGTATGTAGGCACATGTTTAATAGGAAAAAGAAATGTAGTCATTCTTTCTCATTCAGAGTGGATAGATGCATCATGATTTTTGTTTTGGCTTGCAAACTTCTTTCTGTGCTAGAATTTAGCTGACCAGAGAGTTTTTGTCTTTTTTTTTTTTTTAACTTTAACCAAAGTGTTGTCCTCAAGTGTTTTAGCCAAATCAGAAAAGACAGAGAACAAATTAGAAATGGCAAAAATCATGTTACATATTACTTTGCAAATTTTGTTTTTCACTATCTGATGATTGAAAGTTGCTGTTCAAGTTTGTCTTGTCAGTGAGGGTTGTTTTGTTTGTTTCTCTTTTTCTTTCAGTATACAACTATCTTTTTATTCCAAAAGCATGTATCAGACAGATCCATGGTGTAAATCCATTGACTTTGACACTTATTCTGCAGGGGACTATTTGGAGGAAAATGCAGATGGATATCTCTAACTACTCCAACTGATTATGCCCTAAATTAGAAAATGACGTACAATGCATTTAAGATCTTGGTAAGTTCTTTTATGAACAGGTATAATTGCTTATTTTTATTTTTTTTATTTCCTTGTACACACACCCACTCCTAGGAACGGGGGGAAAAAAAAAACCCAACAGGTCTGTGAATGCTCTAAACTTGTATTATTCTTTCAGAATACAGAGAAAGCCTCATAGACAGTCACAGTTGCCTATGTTCCGCTTTCATTTATTCTCATAAATCAAAAGTACTGCACAAAGAATGGAAATTATCTTGGACTTACTCTGAAATGCCAGAGAATAAAACTAAAACTATAATTTAACTAAAGCTGGTACTTAGAAATGGAATGGAATGTTGATCCATTACAGAGTACATAAATATAGTCAATGTTCATCAAACAAATGCCTTCTAATCACTTAAACTATTCTAGCAACTCTGCAGCAGTCCAAATAGAATTTTAAAATTTATTTTAATAGCTTTTCTTACCTGAATAATTACTAAACTATTTACCATATATTGTCTTTCACTTAATTAATAAAATCTAATGATCAAGAAGCCATTGGAAATATTTTTTTTGTTTTTTGGTTTTTTTTAATTTTAATCAGAGAGGAAATGAGAGCTTTAAAGACTAGAGAGTTTGCTTTTTATGTATGAAGGGGATACTGTTTAGCCTTTTATCATTATTAGACTCCCATCTTTTCTTCCTTTTTAGCATTGGAAAAGTTCTGAAACAGATTAGGAAAAAAAATAGCAGCACAAAAAGTAGCAGTTCTGTTACTTTCTCTTAAAAATATATTGAGGCTAGTATGAAGAATACAGCAAAAGCAAAAATCCAAAAGCTGATTTTGTGGCATTCAGAACTGGAGAGGAAAAAAATATGATGTCCTGAATTCCATAACAGGTTTCTTTCTTTTTATTTTTCCGCCAACTTCCTTGGGTCCAATCAGTTTCTTGACATAAACACTATTTCTGTTCAAATGTCCTAATTGCAGTGGAAGCCAAATCTGGTACCTTATCTGGCTGGATTTTTCAGTGGAAGCAAAATATGATACCTTATCTGGCTTGGGTTTTTTATGTCTGTTCTTAGTTAATTCTTGTGCTGTGGACAGAAATTATAGGATTAAAAATGTTTCAGACTTTTACCAAGGAATTAGAGGCAGAAATATTAGAATGTAATAACTTTTCTTACCTGTATTGCAATAGAGACTTTGAACAATTATTGCTCACCTTTTGCAGTACTTTGTTCTCCTGTATTATGAGACTTGATAGTCCATTCTTGTGTCTTAGCATCTAAAGAAATTAATTAAAACTGAACTTTATTCAAAGAGGTAATGGCATATTGGTATTTATCTGTTCTTCATATGCAAATTATCTCTGCTAAGCAAAGTCTTTTATGGTCTATAACACCAGTGTATCTTTTCCTGAAGAAAAAACCAAAACATCCTGCTGCCCATTGAGTAGTTTATTAAGCATAGATTTCCTATTTAAACGTTTGATTTGCTTAAAAAAAAAAAGCGTCAAAGGAGAACTATGATGTGTTGGTTTGGTTGTTGTTTTTTATTATTTAAATTAAAACATTTTTACTTTGAAAGCAAATCAGAAGATAAGGATATATGAATAATTGCATTGCTCTTAAAAGGAAACATTGAGTCTAGCATCCTGTTAAAACTCCATTATACTTTGTTCTTTGTAAAACCTTGTTAGGAGCTGCTAGAAGGGAAATAAAATGTGAGAAAAATCTAATGCCTCCTTTGATGTGGGTAGTTTAAAATAAGAAGCTGTTTCAGTCATTTGAAAAGGTCATATTTTACAGTTTTCTAAAACATAGGCATTTATGCTTACGTGATTCTTATGAAGACCCCCAGTGTGATAATTTTGGACACAACCAAAAAGTTCCTCTAACACCTTTAATCCTTTAATTTGATTTAAAACTGTTAAACTTTCAAAGCCTCTTTAAGTCTCAATATTGCAGAATCATATTGTTGATTTCTATTTATTTTCCGTTGAGTGGGCAAATCATTGTAAGTTGAAGTAGTAAAATGTCCACGATTCCTAGGCTTGAAAGTACTTTAGCAATTCATTGCCTCTCCTTAGGGAAACCAGTGTGATGATACTAGGCTAGCAATTTTAACTCAGTTCTTTTTAAAGATTTTAAAGTTAAGATTTTAAATTTGAGTAACTTTGCTCAGAGGACAGTAGCTTTCGAAGGTACTCCAAGGTGCATTTCGAAGGTGCATTTTTTCCTACTGATTTTAATTACAACTACAGGTTATTAAGTTAATTGCCCTAGTGATTACTCTAGCATGCTATTTAAGTCATTGTTAAAGTTTGGTAATGTGGTTATGGGAAGATTATGGTCTGATAGGGGAAAAAAACCTTAAACTCATTATAATGATGTGATTACAAGAAGTTCATGGAATACTGGAGAGAAGAACTTAAAGCAGCTGAGGTACAAAAGAATAATTACATGCCTTCTTATCTAGGATTCTGAACTAGAATAGTTCAGATTCAGAACTAGAATAGTTCAGTTGATAGACTAGTAGGTTTTGTCTAGCATTTTGTGTTTTATGTCTTTTAATAAGTGGGTATAGATTGGCATGACATTGGTATCTTACAGATTTTCTCCATAAATTGCATCATTGTTTTTAATATTATTGTATACATGTGAACAGTTCAATGTTGACAAGCAGCAGAAGTCTCTGATAGACTGGCCAAAGCCAGTGTAGTCGGGACAATTAGGTTTAAAGACTTCCCAATATCCTTGGTGACTATTCATCACTGGTTGAAATTTACATATATCGAAATACTGATCTGTTTATGTTATATTAATGAATTGTCAATTAGTTGGACTACATGATGTTCACTTGCAGCTTCATTTCTCTTGGAAATGGCAAGATTTTCTTGCTTTGAATGGGAAGAATTTGCTAAGGCTAGTTTGGGGTTTAACATACTGTAGTATTGTACCATGCATTAACTCAATTACAGTTTGTATGAACTGAAGAATGAAAGCCAAATTTGTATAACGATAAACCCTGCTAAGGTGGCAATAACTTGGAAAATTAAGGTATCTTCTCATCAAACTTTGTGATCCTTATAATTTTTAAGGGAATTGCTCCACTTGGCATTTGAATAAGGTTCATTAGTTCTGACATTTCCTCTGAAGATTTTTTTAAATCAGTTTGTAAATATTAATGTTCTTTAAAATTAAATTGAAGGCAATAGTTTTAATTACACAAAAGACATCCACATTAGGTTGTAGGCTTATCAGAAGCTCTAAAAATGGGGTGGCAGGGTATATTCCCATGGGAGCAGTGTACAGCCTTATCTGCTACTTGAAATGCCCCCACAAATCATGACTTGACCCTTACAAATCACATTCATGCCTTCCTTTTTGTAAACATAATTGCCATTTTGTAGTTAACTTCATGCTTAACCTCTGGTATTTGCTGTCACTGCTTTTGCTGGGAAGGTGGAATACAAATTCTGAAATACAAATCAGCATAATAGGAGGTTGCTCAAAATGCTGCATTTATACTCTGCAATTGCATTTTGAAAGGAGAGATTTACTGACCTCGGAGAATGCAAGTGAAAAATAGTTTTCACAGAAATTGAACTTGTATTTTCTAGGAAACTTTAGATAAACCTTATGAGCCTTTGAGAAGTTATTAGATGGACACCGCCTTCTCATTTTTGAGCTTTATCATCTAGCTGAAGCACATTGAAGTAGTCCTGCAGATTTGTGTGGTAGGGAAAAGTCAATTACAGTCTTGAATTATTAGCAGCCAGATATTGATACATTGTCAGATAAATTTGGAGACCCTCAAATTAGTAACTCTTTATTGCAGAGCCAAAATGCTCAGCAAATACATGTATCTATTCCCTTAGGAGCTCACATTTTACATGACTGTGTCCACTATTGTAGGAAAACTACTCAGTTCTCCATATGGAGCTGAACATACTTTTAATATCTCGGTGTGTGATGGAGAAACTGATAAACTGATATGGGCAGAGTCCTAGAACATACTTGCACAGTGTGCTGACATTCAACTAGCTTCAGACAAGCTGTTACATATGCACAAAACAGTGCAGTACAGTTTTGTGTAGACTGACTACTTTGGGTTCAAGTCCCAGCAGACCAAAAGTCCAATAATGCCCCCTTATTTCATTGGACCAGTCACAAAGATGAAAATTGTATGACACCACTGCTTTGAATCCCAGAGCAAGCTTAACTGCAAACTGGATTGATTTTGTTTCTAAAATGGGGTACAATGTGGCGAGGTGGACACTGCACTATCGTGATCAGGAGCAAGTACTTTAGTGCAATCACAGAATTGTAGGGGTTGGAAGGGATCATCTCATCCAACCCTCCTGCCAAAGCAGGTTTAACCTAGAGCAGGCTGCATAGGCATCCAGGCAGGTTTTGAACATCTCCAGAGAAGGACATTCCACAACCTCTCTGGGAAGCTTTTTTCTCTGCTCTATCACCCTCAAAGTAAAGAAGTTTTTCTGCATGTTCAGTCGGAACTTCCTGTCTTCCGGCTTGTACCCATTGGCCCTTGTCCTGTCACCAGGCACCACTGAGAAGAGCCTGACCCCAGCCTCCTGACACTTGCCCTTTAGATGTTTATAAACATTGATCAGGTCCCCTCTCAGTCTTTTCTCTTCTCCAGGCTAAAGAGACCCAGATCTCTTGGCCTTTCCTCTTAAGAGAGGTGTTCCATTCCCTTGGTCATCTTTGTAGCCCTCCATTGGACTCTTTCTTGCAGTTCCCTGTCCTTCTTGAATTGGGGGTGGGGGTGGGGGGTGGGCAGAACTGAACACAGTACTCCAGATGCAGCCTGACCAGGGCAGAGTAGAGGGGGGGGAATGACCTCCTTTGACCTGCTGGCCGCACTCTTTTTAATACTCCCCAGGAGACAACTGGTCTTCTTGGACACAAAGGCACATTGCTGGTGCGTGATCATCTTGTCCACCAGGGCTCCAAAGTCTGTTTTTGCAGAGCTGCTTTCCAGCATGTCAGCCCCTAGCCTGTACTGGTGTGGGGGATTATACCTTCCCAGGTGCAGGATTTTACATTTGTCCTTGTTGAATTTCATCAGGTTCCTCACTGCCTGCCTTTCTAGCCTGTCTAAGTCTCATTGAATGACAGCACAGCTTCAAACACCACTGGTTACTGGCCACCAACTGGACTCTGCACTGTTCATCACAGCCCTCTGAACTCTGCCATTCAGCCAGTTCTTAACCCACCTCACTGTCCACTCATCTAACCCACACTTCCTCAGATTACCTATAAGGATATTATGGGAGACAGTGTTAAAAACCTCACCGAAGTCAAGGTAGAAAACATCGACTGCTCTCCCCTCCCAGTCACACTATTGTAGAAGCTTTTAGATTAGTCAAGTATGATTTCCCCTTTGTAAATCCATGCTGACCACTCCGGATGATCAATGGAGTCTAGTGGAGGATACTTCAGCTTTCTTAGTGGTCCTTGATATACGTAATATATTACGTAATACGTAAATATAAGTGTAGTTCCTTGTAAATTGATATGATATAGTTAATGCAACTTTACTGATTGGAAGGAGTTTGGATCCCCTGCTATTCATAATAGTTACTTCTGCTGACATACATAGTATTGTTACTACTAAGAAAGAATAAATAATCTTGTGGTAGATCATTATAGAAAATTTTTTTTCTGAAAGTTAATAATGAACTACATTTCTAGCCAGAGTGAATTACCATAGCTTTATTCAGAGGAACTGCATCCCTGGAAGTTAAAAATAGAATACAGAAATAAACGCTCAGAAAAGCGCCAAAGTACAGAATTATAGAATCATTTAAGTCAAAAGAGACCTTTAATATCATTGAGTCCAACTGCAAACCTAACACTACTATGTCCACCACTCAACCATGTCCCTAAATGCCACATCTACACATCTTTTAAATACCTTCAGGGATGGGGACTCACAATGAGTACCATAGTTGTTGCAGTAGTATAAAGCTGTTTCACTTTCTAAAAAGCTTAGGCAATTTGAAATGTTTGTATGAAAATTCAGTTTTGTAATTTTGCCTTCTAAATTAGGAGTCAGTCCATTTCTTTCTATGAACTGCTCAAGATTATACTTGGAGCGAGCAGGAAAAAATGTCGACCCTTATATTTTATGCTGGGTCAATCACTGCTGTATACCTTCAAGCAATTAACTTTTAATTTAGCACTTTATATTACATATTTCTGTAAATTCATAAAAAAAAATATTATAGGACATTTGAAAACCAGTCCCCATCAGACATCCATGGGAATAAAGATGGGCTTTGGTATGTATTTTTTCTGAGATTTCTGAGTAAAAAAAAATACTTTTTACAAAAGGAAATTCTCACTTTCAGAAATAAAGCATTATTTGATATAGCTATATCTCCTTTCATTATTCATTTTTTTCTACAGATTTTATCTGTAAAAGTTCTTTATTCTTGAGTGGCTGTATGTGTTTTGAGATGATATAGTAATGCTATTTCAAATGCAGTGTATTTTATATCATGCAATGCTTGAAAATTCATGTTTATTCATAACCCTTCATGTGATGAAGAATGTCACATATACACAGAATTAACTATACCAGCATCCATTACTATGATGTCTTATTGTTTAGAGAACTGTTATTCTGCATAAATAATATGAAGTGAGTCAGTCTCTGCCCTGAAAAGTCCAAAGCCTGAATGAAAGGATACAAGAATAATAATACGGTCTTATTATGTAGCCACATACTTAACAAAGGGTAAACTTTGCATCATCTTGTAAATCAAAGTTGTGAACATACTAAAAAAAAATAATCAGTAGTCATTTCTGAATTTACATTTTTTCTTATCAAGACTAGAAAAAAGTTAGGTCCCATAAAAGTGATCTTTTGGTACATTTTTAGATTTTTGTAATTGTGCTTCAAAACCAGTCAGTGTCAGTTGAAATTATGGGTCTGACTTGGTAGCTGTGGAGCCTGTATGAAGGATGTTGTCAGATGAATCACAGCAGCCTCTTTTAGGTACAGTTCAGTATCAGCAGTGAGCATCTCTGTCCGCTCCATTTCTAGCCTTGTTTCCTGTGTGGACCTTGGATGCATGCTGTAGGTAGGTTTCTCTGCAGGTCTCTTTTCTGTTGGATAGACCCTGGCTCTAACTTCCCTTCTTACGCCACCTGGGACTGCCACAGGTCCTGTCACCATCCCTAGCTCAGCCCTCTTTGGATGCTGTAAGGTTGCACCCTGGTGGTGATGGCCTTACTCATCTGCCCTTCATCAGAGGTCCTGGCGTCTGCCAGGTGATGGGCATACTTGAATTTCATGTTTGCTTCCTTTCCTCTGTTTTTATGTTTTGCCAGAGAACCAAACAACACTTCTGCTACTTTCTGAATTCCTCAAATACCTCTTCTGGGATGTGTATTGTTGTTGTCTGACACTGGAAAGAGACGCTTTCTGATGGTGGCTACTCCCTCATTAGTGATTCTAAGCAGTATATCACAGTTTAACAATGAGATGCTATAGACCTGTCAATCTCTGTAAGTATGAAGCCCAAACCTTTAGAGAATAAATTATTCTGTAATCTTGCACTGTACTGCTGCGTCGGGCAGTCCTTCCCTAGCTAGCTCCAGCAAGATATAAGGGGAAAGAGATGACTTGCAATGCCTTCCCTACCTTTAGTTATATTTATAAGCTATAGCTCTGGAGTTCGTCCTTGCATTTTCCAAGAAAAAAAGAAACTTTGCACATTAGGGACTTTTGCCTCTTAAAAAAATAATCCTACCTTGATTTCCTGTTTTACTGCTAGGGAAACACATATTTTTCTCTTACAAAACACATTCCTAAATATTTTTTTTCCAAAAAATCATACCTATAATCAGTCTGCAAGTTCTGTGTGTCCCTTTTCTTAACTGCATGTATAAACCATACACTTCTGTTTCACCAGCCAGCCACAAAGTCACCTGTTCTTGTTGACAGGGATGATTTAAGCCTTTAAGGGATCAAGTTCTTTTTCTCATGCTGCCCTCAAAAACACCAGTCTTGTTACTCTCAGTGTTTTTCTTCATGAGAAAATACAGAAGAAAATTCTAATGAGAAAAGTGGAGAACTGAAGGTTTGGACATTTGTCAGCTTTTAATTTACTCTTTTTCTAAGACAAGAAAAAGAAGTAATTGTGGAAGACACTGAAGAATCATCAAGAGAATCTTTTATCATGTGCTGTGAAACTATAGAAGAAAAAATTATGTATATAGTATGAACAGAACCAGGTCAATGATCTAAGCAATCAGTATTTTTAGTAGAGTATAGTGCAGGGGAAAGAATTAAAAGTCTTTATTTGAGATTACCAAGATAAAATATTTACAGAGGATTATTTTAACTTTATATCTATATGGAGTAATTAACAGTGATGTACTCAATTTGCCATCCATATTTTCGTGGAGAGGAGTGTGCATGCTTACATGTATGTGCATGTGTCTGTATAGGAGGAAAGTTTTCCATTTTATTTTGAATAAATAGAATTTATTCTACTTAGAATAGAATTCTACTACCTGCCTTTGCAGGGACAATTCTGTACTGTTCCCAGTGTGCTCATGGGAGGAAGTTTTGTGGTACCAGAGAGGAACAGTAATCTACCACATCTAAGATATTTTTTCCTTCCACTCTTGGTGCCTAAATTCTGAGACAAGAGGAAAGAAGTAATTTTTGTAACTGTACAGTTAAATCTTATGCTGAAAAAGAAGTTATGTCTGTCTTAATTTCCTATGCCAATTTGTTCTAAATACCAATATTTTGGTATTTATACCAAAAAAAAAGAAAAAAGAGGAAACAGGCAGGTAGCTTTTTGAAAGTCCAAAGGATTTCTACTAGAACCTTTTCTGAACTTTGACAAGACTTTAAAATGGTTTTGCAACAGAATGGCAATTCAATTCTGAATTTGTAAATATATTGAATTTAAACTCCTATGTATTATACCCCCCCTTTTTTGACAATACCATGCTTCTTTTGTCAATAGACTCCATATATTAAAGGGTGGAATGAGTTCAGTTTTATAGCCAGCTTGTTCTTGCTTACTTTTGAAGTTTTAAGATACTAATTATCAGTGTATTGTGTGCTTGTATATACAATGGCTGAGACAAACTAGGACCTTGTTATCTACAAAAGAGTGTCTGTATTTTATATTCCTTCTCTATTGCAACTATTTACACTTTATTTCATGTGAAGCATGAAAGCATTGAGCATGAAAGATGAATTGTTTTTAAAAAAATAATTCTCAATGATACCTTCCAATCTGAATCATTGAGGAAATCAACACCAAAAATTATTTCTACTCAAAAACTTCTGAGAGAGAAAATGGGGGTATTGTCAAAGCTAGGGAAATATTCTACTTAAGTTTGAGAAGTTAAGGCTGCCTCAGCTTTAAATGAAGGATGAATAATATTAGGTGGCTCATCACAGGTAGAAAAGTAAAATGAAGTTTAAAGCAAACAGAACCCAGCCTTATGGTGTATTACTATATCAGATTCTGCTGTGAAATAAGGTGTAAATACAGAACAACTTCAGCTATTTAAACAGATGATAAATTTGGGGTTTACTCTGTCAATACCATCAGCTGGATCTGACTCTGGGTTCCTTCATTATTATGTGTCCTTCATGATGATTTTCTAAAACACTCTGATAACACTCTGGCTCAGCATGTACTGTATATTTTCAAGGAACCTATAATTACATTTCTAAAAATGGAATCTTTGCAATTCAACATGATGATGTTTGTTTCTTCAGTGAATTTCACCTGTCAATTTTCTGCAAAAATGAAAAATAAGAAATCACAATTGAGGTATAACTGAAGAGAACTGAATGCTGTAGTGGATTAACATATAAATGTGAAATTTTTTTAAATGGTCATCATTTTAATAACCCTTGTGCTTAAATGGTGGATTGAGCATTAACTAGCTAGAATCCTTTCCATTCATGGTTTGTGAAGATTTCCAAGCAGGATCCAGCAGAAATATCTCCTGACATGTTCTAGAATCCCCTTAGAGCTTCACGTCTCTTGGTTGTGATCCACCACTCATCCATTGTAACCTCAAAAATTTTGCTCTTTTTGAAATTTGTTTTATTCTATTTTCAATGCTAGCAACCTATGTTGCAACTATAAACAACCTAGTAAATCTGTAAAAGCTGTTTTCATTTCAACTTTAAGCCATAGGACTATATTTTTAGAAAAAAAATCTATCTAGAATCAGAGGTCTCAAAATAAAGTAACCAGTAAGTAATCAGAGACACAGAATTGTTCTTACCAGCCACCTTTGTAGACCAAGGGAGGGAGAGAGAAATCACAAACCTAGAAACAAATGAAGGTATACAGATGAGAGAAGTGCAAGTTTAGTGCTGTAATTAAAAGGATTCTCGCTGTATTAACTATGAGAAACTAGCGTGGAAAATGGATGGATGGAATACCTGGAGAGCTCAGTTTTTAATATCAGGCTCTGCAACATCAGCACTTTCAAAAGTAGCTCGTCAAAGGCTATAGCCATTACAACAATTTAAACCTTCATTTGATACCCTTACACTGCACAAGATAAGCACATTCTCTTGCCTTGGAAAAGACTAGCTAATGAAAAGAGTGTCACTGGCCACAATTGCCTTGAAAGACATTCCTTTAATAGTAAATTACTGAAAAATTTCCTTCATCATTTCTTCCTTCTGTGCCTTACAAAGAATGGGTGAGTGAGTGATGGCTTTTCTTAATACTGGAAACATTGCCTCATGATCTTGTTTTGTGTTATTCAGAAGGCAGAAGACAATCATGAGACTTAGATTGCATGTCTTCTTCCTGACTCTTTTCCTTTTTTCTATTGTATTTATGGAAGGTTGGCAAAGCTGTGCAGTATTGTTTCTGTTTATTCTTTTGTTTTCAGTAGGCAAGAATTCAAATTTAAACAAAAGGAAGCACAGAGTAAATAGAAAATCACATATAACACCTTGATGGGAAAGCACTGAGTGTGTTTATACCATGCTGTAACAATTACCTGATAGAACAGGAGCCGTAGCATTAAGAATGACTGGTTTAGACATCTGAAATTCTTACATTTTGTTTAAAGATAACAATTACACAGCTGCCTGCACTACAGAATACATGTGCATCAGTCTCTTTTGGTTCATTCTTCTATTCTTCCACAGAATCTCCATCAATAACAACAATGAACAATAATAAATCAGTGTAAACAAAATAACATTCTGTTCAATGAAAAAAACAAAGGTTTGGAAGAGGAAAAAATACATTTTTTTTTTTTTTAATAGAGCATTAAATAAAGAGGGAATTGTGTACTCAAGGGTAATTCTTACAGGATACATGCCCTCGGGGCAATTTCTCTTCAGGAAGTTTGTATGTGGAGGATTTCAGTGATGGATAGACCTTGTCCTAACCTACAAGAAAAACATGAATGCAATTAAAGATGCAATGGTCTGTTGTCCCCATCCCCATTTTCTGTGCATTTTTAAAAATAACACGGCAGGAAATACTGTAAAAATATAAGTTTGGTTACAATTTGCTCATGGTATAGATAGATTCTTTCAGACTGTATGAGAATTTTTTGCCACATATATAAAATAATGTAGTGGCATTTATTGATGGTACAAGCATTGTGTTGTTGTGGATATTGGCTGTGGAACAAAATTAAATAAAGATTGTTAGGTATGTTGAATCTGGAAATGCAGCAAGAAAACAAAATATACATAGCTGGGTATCAGAAATAAGTCAAAGTGTCAGATAACACTGGATTATGTTTTCCAGAGTGGTTGTGGAGTCTCCATCTGTGGAGAAATTCAACACCTGACTAGACACAGACATGGATGACCTGCTGTAGCTGACCCTACTACAGCAGAAGGGTTTGACTAGATTTGCTCAAGAAGTCCCTTTGACCCTAAACAGTTCTGTGATTTTATGTAATTAAATACAGTATATAAATATGCATTAATTTTATAAATTTATTAAATAGAGTTCAGCATTGATTTATAGTGTAAGAACTGGAAGCATTCCTTTAAAAAAATAAATAGAAAAAAAAATCCCTGCCAGGAATAATTGAGAGAAAGATATTAAATAATTTGACACAACTACCTGCACCAAAAGTATTCCAAAAAGATCTTTTTCTATCTCTGTCTAACAGTGGGCTATTTAATTTTTTGCTATTAGAACCACAATCTTTCATTTTTGTAACCGACATTTTACAGTCTATTTCAGTCTGTTTTGTGGAGCAAGACCTTCCTACAGTGTTACCAAACAGCCTTTGGACAAAGTCACACATGATTGAGCAGACTGTGGTATTTCCCATCATCAGTTCTGCTTATATATTTTTCCTGCAGAGTCTTCTGCCTTGGTATTACTCAGTTTTGATAACATTGACTTTTTTTCTCCTGATAGCTGCATACTTGGATGATTATTGTAGAGTTGGACATTTACTACTGTCTAGAAAAATGAACTCAATTCACTACAAAAATTCACTTTTCCTCTTCAAGTCCTGCTTTCTGTGGCATGCTTGAACACAGTATCCATATCATTTTGTAAGAAACTATCTTGAAACCTCTACCTTAGAATGGCACACACTTATTTTTTTCTTTTCCTTTTGCAATACTGATTTTCCTGCTAGAAAAATAAAGGGAAATGGATGCTGGTCAAGATTAAGCTCTAGATACTGTTCAGTGTCTTCTGACTCCATACCACAGAAAATAAGCTGAATCACAGAAATAAGCTGCAGAGTACACTGCAGTACAAGAAGGTACATGTTTTATACTTTTTTCTATTATACTATGGAAATGTAAAGATTTTTTCATATCTTACAAAGATAGTTTCTAGTTGCATGAGCAGAACGCTTCTAAGAGCACTTCCTTTATATAGTTTGCATTTACTTCTGAGTAAATACAGACAATGTATTTCTGGCTAAGAGAAAATTCCAGGTGCAGTTTTCTACAGTTAATTTAAGGAAACAACATTCTAGAACAACAAATTTTGGATGCCTGGTTGCTGGCAGGATTATGTTTATGTGATGACTGACAAGAGAATGATGGGAATTGAATTCCTGGCAAGAAATGTATGCAGGTTGCAAACATTTAATAGGGCCTTTTTAATAATCAGAGGGAGGACGATGACTAAAAGTGAATTCCTGCCTACACAAATGCTGTATAGTGCCAGGCAAAACAATTGTCCTCTTGGCAGGCTAAACTAGAGCATTTATTTTGTGGTATAATATGATAAAAAATGGGGTTTTATGAGAAAACAGAGGTAAAGATTGATAACTGTCATTTGTAAATACAAGAGGGTTTATTTTTTAATATAAATAACATGATAAAAGAAGGGAGAAACTGTGTGGTCTTAATTATGATGTTAAACTAGTCTATAGGAGTAATGTAATTTTGAAGTTGCATGCTTATTGTAAATAGCACCATATTTCTATTGTGATAGGATAATTTGGCTTTACATAGCTAAGAGGAAAAGGATTAAAGTGTTTTCCTCACCATTAGTAGTCCCCATTCCTTTTATTTTTATTTCTGTTGTTGAGAGCTGTTTTCATGTGGAGTGAAACTACTGTTGTCATAAAACAACATTGTACTTTTAATAACAGTCATTTAGACAGATTCATACTTCTTGCTGTGCACAAATGGCTCAGCAGTGTCACTTCAGGACAGTGTATACTAAGGGCTGTGTGCAATCACATCATCCCTTATGGAGCAGAAAAGACTTTATGGCTGCAAGCTTCTTCTACACTGCAGGGATTAATTTAGTGTCTCACCAGTGTCATTAGTCAATTCACAAAGAGGAGGTAGAGTCCAGGCCCGGTATCCTGCAGGCACATAATTTTGGAATTACTGAGCAACCTGAGAAACGATTATTTGTGCAACGCTGTCATTTATTGAAAATAAGGCTGGGAGAAATTTGTTTCATGGTGATTTGGGAGATAAACACAGTTTAGTCTAAAGAAGGGGGTTATGATGACCTGAAGTAAAAAACAATGAATCTTAGCAGGGAATTTGGCCGGGTGATTAGGTCAGTATTAAAGTATTCTCTGTGATCCTAGGTAGCCATGCATTTCATCCACATCGCGTGTGAAGGGCTAAACTGAGGATGATGCCTATCCATTTAAATCAGAGGTTCAAATCCTGACACGACAGGAGAGGCTGAAAATAGATTTCTCAACTATCGTCATAGAAGTGAGAGCTAAAGCAAAGAGAAGTCAAACCTCTTTAAAACACTTGAATGGGGACTGAGTATATCCTTAGGTTAAAAGGAGAGTTGTGGTTTTTTGGTGGCCCCATGGCTTGATTGTTTTTCAAAGACGCATTGAATTAATAACAAAAGTATTCACCTAAGATTCCTTATGAAACTCATTGCAGCCATTCTCAAGAGCAGAGTGTATCATTGTTTTTCAAAACAGCACGTCTAGAAATGCATGGAAGTTTTTGATGTTTTGGACCTTGGGGACTATTTGGATTAATTTCATACTGTGTTATGGAGAAAAATGTAAATGTGCAAATCCTCTAGTTCTTCTGAAAAGAACTCCCTGCAGTTTTCACCAGATGTATCAAATCAAGCACTGTGCTATAGGACAATGCTAAAACATTTTTACTCAGAGATATAAGTCGGAAAACAAATAACATTAGATGATAGTATGCAGTGTTGAATAACTTGGTGACAGTTTTAAACACAGAGGAAATGTTAAAGCATATTAGACAAAGTTCATCCAGATAGACTTTCCACTTTCACCACTCACGTTACTCCTTCACTTCTCTCTGGGTGAGGTACTAATAATTTAATAAGTAGGTTTATTTTAGTGTTTATCATTCTGAAATAGTGTGATCCTTATTTGGTGCACTTTGTGAAAAGCCAATGGAATTTGAAAAGTTAATAGCAGAGAAAAACAAATTTTTTTGTGTCTGCTCAAAATTTAGAAATGAAATTTGCAAGGAACTTATAAGTGTCCTGACAAGAAATTATCTTTTCAGTGATTTATGGGGAAGATTCACAAACAAGGCAATAAGCTCTCATTACAATGTGACATAGCAAGGACAAAGAAAGATAACTAAAGATGTATTTGGTTAATCTAAATAGAGAAAACAAGTATGTTGTGTGCCCAGAAGGCTTGAGACAGAGAGAACTTACAGGAAAAAAAAAAAACAACAAACCCCACAACTTTTAATGACTCAAATCAGTAGTGGCTTTTAATTTCACAGCTGTAAAACAATAGGGTAAAACCAAGTAGGCATGTTGGGGAAAAAAACCCTCTTTTGCTTTGTCCTCTGACTTGTTTGACCTGACATAGAGCTGTGGGTTAAGTTCTGCCTTGCTTCTTGTGCAGACAGAGGTATAAAGTTTCCCCCACTCTTGTCTGCTATAGTTTGAAAGAAAGACAAAAGGTCCATTTATGTGATAATTTTAATGGGAATATACCAGTGTTCAACCTGAAAAAGGATGAAGACTGTGGACTTGATTTGTTTTACTTGCCTTTACAGCCTGAGAATTTGGTCTGGGACAAAACTCCTGCCAGTTCCAGGCAGGTGCATTGAACAGTTTGCGGTGAGAAGTGGGAGAAACGAAGGAAGGAGGCAGAGAACAGGGTGGGTGGGGGAGCCCTAAATGCTTCATTTTGACATTTCAACTTACTGTTTCAAAATGAATTCTCAAGCCCAAATTTGGTTGAATTGAAAAAAAAAAAACCAAACAAACCACACAACAAAAAACCTCACAAAATAACACCTCAAACCAAAAAACCTTAACAGCCAACAAGAAAACAAAACAAAACGTGAGCCCCCTTTGATTTTTTAGCTCGAGTAGAGAATGTTTACTTTGACAGAGAATTATCCTTTGAGGGGATAGGGAGAATGTAATTTCTGTAAGTAAGCAGAAATTCTTTTATATTTTATCTCCCCTAACTACTGATATTTATTATTTTTTGTGTGCAGCAGACAGATCAATGCGATCAGTAATTTGCACAGCTTTACCTGCAAAATTATTTTTTAATATGATGCTAAAAACCTCTTTATTCCCTAAATAACATAGTTTAATTATTCTTAGTAAATTGTATGATTTACTGTAGGTGTAAATTAACGTAGCAGGAATTTATTGCGATTAAAGGTATTGTCTGGGAAAACTGTGACTAGTGTGGTCTTCAGACGAGATGCAAAGAGTGTGAGGTGCAAAGGTTCTGCATTTTGGTCAGGAGCAGCATTTTATTATGTTTTCCTTAATAAGACCGTAGAACATAAACCCAGTCTGGGTAGAAACATTAAAAATAATAGGTGGCATCTGGAATTTAGCTTGACGAAGCCCTTTATATGATTAAGGATACAGCGTATCCTTTGGCTTGGCTATGAAGTACAGCACAAAGCTAGCTAACTAGTTATATTTATCATTGTTCTGGCAACAAAAATAATTTAGAATGAGGGTGTCACATAAACTCTTTACTACAAAATTATATATAAAACCATATTAATGATGATTTTGTTGTTAGGACCTGAACAGTAATTTTCATAGCAAGTTGTGTCTATGTACATAGAATTTATGTATTTCATATATGTATTATGTATGTGTATATAGATTTACTTTGTAATATTATATATATATATGTATTATTACCTGGTCTAGTGGAAGATGTCCCTGACAGTGGCAAAGGAGTTGGAACTAGATGATCTTTAAGGTCTCTTCCAACCCAAACCATTTTACAATTCTATGAACATTCAGCTTTAAGTCTGAGGCATGAGGGAAAGCCTTGCTTGGCTTGAGGCTCTCATCACTGTAATTGTTAAAACTCCAATTTTATATGAAACTACAGAAATTCATATGGACAGAAACCCTAGGCATTTCAAGCTGGCAGTTTTACCCACATGAGAAGTGCTATTGAAGATTGTTGCCTTAAGACAATTTCTTCCTAGAGTCATCTCATCATGCTAGCTCCTACTGCTTTAATGGTTTTGGATAGGGATAAAAAAAATAATCAGTTTCTCAGAGGGAATCTAGGAACCAGCTTATACTGCTGATAGTTGATAGGACTTCATTGTCAACATTGTCAAGTGTACTTCATTGGTTAGATCGTTGCTAGGAGTCCAGCCTACAGCTGAATTAGCAGTAGCCAGGAATAGGTGGCTCTGTTTTTTCCAAAACAGCTGTTTCTGGACCTGTCCAGGTATCCAGAGGTGGTCTTCTGCTGCTTCCCGGTATATGCTTTCTCAAACAGTTAAAATATGCCCCAAAGGGAAAGAGGCAGCAAAACAGCCCTTCTCTGTCTCCTGTACTTGCTGTTGTGTCCTGCAAGAATAGGGAAGAACCAGGTTTCTTTCTTGAACTTTTCTAATTCTAAATATCTCTTTTCAGACACCATAAGTCTTCAGAACGAAATTATGACAGAAGCCCTAAGATAACACAGGCTGCATGAAAGTATTGTCAGAACTGAGGTTTTGTTTCATAGTTTTTAATAGCATTAAAAATGGTACTGTGTTTAGTTGCCATGAGGTGCCTCATGAATATACTCCCAGTTGGATCTATTTGAAATACCGTGGGAGAAGGTCCCTCCGCCCTCCACCACCAGTATGCCTGTAGTATGCTTGCACATATATTTGCTGAAGTTAAATTTTCAAGCCAATTTGACAATCCAGTTTTTTGTTGGAAACCAGTGTTTTCATATGGTTGCAAAAGTTGTCTTTTAGGATTAAAAAAATTGTTAAAAACAAATTTTTGTTTAGAAAATATAATTTATCTGTAATATCTTGTTGAAACTAATTACAGTAATCTAAACAAATCATAGGAAAGTTTTCAGATTTCTTTCCTGAATTAATTAATGAGGATGTCAAGGAGAACTGGAAAAACGTCTTAACATCTTCCACTGATTTAAAATAAGAATAATTTTCAAAATTGTAACAGAACAGGGAAATTTTCTTTCCTCTTTTTTTACACTCCATTAAAAATCAGTGCTGAGTTCTATCTTTGGAATAAATCATATGAATGATGAAAACTAAACCAAATAGTAAATGCTAAAATAACTACCTTGTAACATAATTCTTCTCTTTTTAAATGAATTGTTAGTTTAGATTTATATGCTGTAAAGGTCACAATGAGTTTACATTTTTCTCTCTAGGTTTGCTGAATGTCTTGCTGTGATCTTCATTATTCAGCACCTTTTCAGGTGGAGTTGACCAGGTTATTGCTGGGACAAGGCTGATTGATCCCTGAAGCAACAACAAAGTCCATCTCAGCAGTCAAATCAATAACTGCAGACTGAAGGTTAGCTGGTAAATGGGATTAGGTCTGTTATGGGGCTGTAATTCTACAGACCTCTACGATGCATCTTTCCCTTGGAAATCCTATTCATTCCAGCAGAGGTGAATGAGTCCTATTTCTCCTATCAAGAATAATTGAGTGCTACACTCTTCAGCATAAGTAGGTGTGGCCCTGTGATATTAGTTAAGCAAACATCCAATTATCTTCTTCTAAAGTGTTAATAGTAAAATGAATAATAATTGGTTTAAATGTCAATTCAGACTGACTGAATACTTTCTTTGCAGATACAAGCTTGACCTACACAAGGCAAATACCAACATTTTTCTCTTCTGCTTTGTCAGATAACTACAGTTCTTGCTTAAAGGACAATTCTTTGAAATAATAGGATAGTTTACATGGAACTATCACCTCCCATAGTGCTTTTTTAGAAGCAGTATACTATATTCACTTAGGACCTTAATACCCTTGTATTATGTCATGGTGCCCTCAATTATGTGTTTGAAAAATGCTAATAGGAATCTGAGGACAAGGAAGAAAACAAATATCTGTCATTTTTCAGGCTTACCTTTAACAGGCATCATCCATGTTATGAGTTAGAACATCCCCAGAGCAAACATTATCAGCTGCCAGGTATCTCCACAGGCTTTTCCAACAGATTGGTGAATTACCTATGCGTTCTTTACTTTCATTATAATCCCCAAACACCTACACTGGGGAAAGGTAGGGCATTGCTTTGTAATAGGCACCAAGAATGTCATTAAGAATGGGAGATCTTCAAGGATTGTCCTGAATCTAAGCTGACAGCTTGCTCAGAAGAAAAGCTGGCATGAAGAATGATGCTACAAAATAATAGAGTTAAGAATGTGTTGGCTTCATTTGTTTGTCTCTAATTCTCAAATAAGCAAATGATAAAGCATTTGTTAAACAGGGTAGGACCACTCCAAATCCATAGAGCTTTCTTCAGTAGCTTTAAAAAAAAAAGAGAAAAGAAAGAAAATTTTTAGCAATAGACCTACTTTAAGATCTTTAAAAGATTTTTCCGACTTTCTGAGGGACAGAGTAAGCAAACCACTAGATGGCTCTTTTAAACTCAGAGATTCCAGGCTTGCTGATTTCTGATATTATTTTGATTTTAATAGTTATTTCATGACATCAGCAAACAGTTAACATTGCTAGTGCTGTCTACATGCCAGACAATTAATTTGAGACCTTCTGATGTTTCATAGATGTGTGTTAGGTAAGGATGCAATCATATTTCCACCTAGAATCTTGTTAAACCATAACTATCCACCTGCTATTTGTTAGAAACATACTAAGTTCATTCTTAGCACAAGCGTTAAGTATTGTCATTTCCAAATAAGTATTTTATGGTGATTAGTGGCCACATTTAGACGTCTTTATCTCTGTTGCTTTTAGGACTTAACATGCCAGAAGGAAGAGGAACTATTTAAAACACAACAAAACCATACAGAAAATGACTTCATGCATGCATCTGCATATAGGCAATTATTTGTGTTGAGCCCATAATCCACATCAGTCTACTCATGGAAGTCTAATATTTACAAAGGTTTTAATAAAGGGATGTGTACAGAATCTCCTCCAGGGCATGTTGTCAAAATGACTTCTTCCGTTTGCCTCTTAGGAAAGCACCAAAAAATATCAAATCAAAAACACACTCTGCAGAAAAACCCTCACAAACGAAACAAAAACAAACAACCAAACCCAGATGAAATGAAATCTAATTGTGCTGCGGATCGAGAGGTTTTACACTTTGAAAGCTGTGTCATTTACTGAACTATCTGTTTTGTTTTATAGGAACTCAATAGCAGAAATTCTTTTTAGTATTCATACTTGTGGTTAGATACATCTAAAACTGTGCTACACCATTGGACTTAATTACACCAACTGGACCTATAAATACTGTTTGTCATACGTGCAGGTTTACAAGTGCAAATCTAGACAATGAATCACAGAATTGCAGGGATTGAAGAGACCTTCAGATCATCTAGTCCAACCCCCCTGCCAAAGCAGGTTCACCTAGAACAGGCTGGACAGGAACAGACCCAGGAAGGTTTTGAATATCTCCAGAGAAAGACACTCCACAACCCCAACACTGCTGGTGGTTAATATATTTTTTTAAAGCCATTGAGTTGTTTTTGTCAAAATGGAAGAAATTCTTACTGATCCTAGAAAATAATTTGACAGAGGGACAAAAAGGACATTTTTCACTAGAACTACTTTTCACATAGCTAGAGGGAGCCAGAACTAAAGCGAAAAAGAGAATGAGTGCATTGTCTGTAACTAGTTCAGTGAATAAATCTATCAGTGTTGAGTAGGAGAGATGAGATAGCAGCTTGAGAAAAAAAATATGCATAAACTGTGACTGCACTGAAGACAGAAAAATTAGAATATGCTAGACCTTGAAATGAATAGCAAAACTTAAGGTGAATTAAAAGGGGAGGCATGGGACTTAGTAGTCTGATAGATATGAAGATAAAATGACAGACATAGGCGTTAGAATGCAAGAAAAGCCTTTTTCAGGCAGGCTATACTCGTGGAGTATAATTCTGGCAATGTAGAAACTCTGGACTCTTATGTTTGGTGTAATGTAACTACCCACTACTTTGTTAGGCTTTATCTAACAAATTGGAAAAGTATGTTCCCTAAGTAGTGCATATGTGTTCAAGTCATCAAAGATAACTGTGTTTATGAATCCTGTGTTAGCTAGATGAATGGTCCTTATGAGTAATGCATAAAGATTGTTTAATTTATTCTGAGTGTTACTGATGTGCTCAATTAAGACCATGGTCCTACATTGCTGCTGCACTTAGCAAAGCCAACAGGATGCCGGGTTGGATCAACAAGGGCATCACCAGCAGAGATAAAGAAGTCATTATCCCACTGTACTCAGGACTTGTCAGACTGCACCGCAAACACTGTGTTCAGTTTTGGTCTCTGCTATCCAGGCTGGAGGTGGTTCAGAGAAGGGTTGCAAAGATGATCCAAGGACTGGGAACCCTGTCATATGAAGAAAGGCTTAGAGAACTGGATTTGTCCAGCCTTGAGAAAAGAACGCTTAGGGGATACCATTATGTTCTTTTATATTCTCATTCTTTCCAGAAGTTAAGTGTGTCCTAAAAGTTAATACATTCTTCCTCCTTCCTCTCAGATATGAAGGTATTATTTATCTCAACTTGAAATGGGAAGCAGTCTCAGAGAGATTTGTGTTCTTGAACAACTAATAGAGGAAAGGCTTGCCTGAATTTCATAGTTGCTGCTCTAGAGACAAGGCTGGCAGAGTGATATGTATTGTTGGAGGCACTATGGTTATTCATAGTAGAAAATAATAATAATTAAAAAAAAACAACAACAGAGAAAGACAAGAGGCAAATTAGTTTCTGTTATAGGGGAGTTACAACAGATAAAGAACTTTAAGAGGGACGGAGGTATTTCTTTTGAGTGCTGTTAAATGTAGCTGCTGCTGAACCTTTGAAAATATCCCTAGAAATCTAAAATTATTATTCTTATCTTTAAATGCTGAACTGTGACACCAAAAGTATCCACCTACTCTCTCAACATTCCATCTACAAACAATAAAGACAGCTGGCCTAAAATAAGGTTGCTTTACTTACTGGAGGTTCCTGTCTTGGTTCAGAGTAGAGAAGGAGGCTAAATCATCCTGAGAAGAAGCTAAAACCAAAAAGGTAAGCAGTACGTGTAATTAAATACTCGCCATTTCTTTTATTTTTTTTTTTTAAACCCAGCTTTTCTTGTATGCTTTTGAAGTCTGTAGGTCATTATTCTTTTAGATACTCATTCTGTCATGTTAATGAGCTTGTTTTCCATTAAAAAACAGATTTCTCAAGGATTCATTAATTTCTGAGGTGGGGAATGAAACTGTAGTTGTTAAAGAAGGAGAAAAATATAGAAATATGAATCTAGTTTTGTAGCATGTCCATAAGAGTTCTATTATAGTTTTAAGGTCTCTACTGTGGAGCAGTCTTTTTTTTTTACACACAACCATTTCTGATGCAGAAGATACGGATTCATTTATAGTTGCACATACAACGGTGATAACTTTAGCTGGTTTTTAACTGGTTTCTCTCTGCCTAGAGCACTTAAAAAAAATTCTGTATTTCAATTTCAGCTGTTAATCCTTTGAATTCTCAGTCCTTCATGTTAAAACAGGCAGCAGGAGAGATTTTCTAACATACTGAAATATGTCAAAAGCTTGTCTTCCCCATGTGTGGCCAGTGACTATCAGTCTGTTATGCACAGTCTCACAGTAATCAGTGAAATTTCTAAAATGGAGTAGTTTCATGTCTCAAATTATCAGTAGGGTAAATAGAAAACAGTTAATATTTTGTGAGAAAGCTCATTTTCACCTGCTGTTTGTCATCCATTCATGGCCCCAGTTTAGTATGGACAAATTCCTACCTTTAACAACATGAGTTTGGCCTGGGGAATTTAACACATTATAGA
Organism: Scolopax mira; assembly: GCA_004320125.1. Classification (NCBI taxonomy): domain Eukaryota; kingdom Metazoa; phylum Chordata; class Aves; order Charadriiformes; family Scolopacidae; genus Scolopax; species Scolopax mira. The sequence continues at coordinate 105,097 of BJBW01006914.1, forward strand.
TGTTCCTGAAATGTTCACGTGAAGGCATTTCACAAAATCAAGCCAAAACAAAACTTTTACAGAAGCATTTCTTCTTCTTTTCTCTTAAAAATTATTATTTCCAGATATTACAGTAGCAGGGACCAGCAACAGCCATCTCTGCCTTTGTCACTGCAGGCTATTGATAAATACTATTAGCATCTACATAAAAAAAGCCAGATGGAAATCAGATCTGGAGAAGGATTTACCCACTTAATAACTTGAATTCCTTCTAGAAAGTACATAAACCCTGTGCAGATACCTGCACTGACTTCTCATTGGTTTTCAGATAAATTTTTAGATAGAGTTTTTAAGCTTAGATCCATCATGAACCAAAGTACGTTTTCACAGCTTTTGGCCAGTGCACAGAACACTCAAATCCACCTTGTGCACACCTACAAACTCCCATATGTACATCTGATGCCATATTGATGTAATTTGTTGCATTTACAGAAATTTTTGGATAATAACTTGGGGGTTTTATTTTAGATGATTTAAAATGCAATAAAACTGGGTCTACAAAATCAGCCTTAAATTAAAAGTAAAAAGTACATTAGCACTGCTTCATTAGTACTTCTTGTGTACTTGCTCACCGATATGAAAAAGAGATTACAATTTTTGCCATAATTCTTTGAACACTCACCTACCAACACGAGTAAATCAGTTCAAAACCCAGATTTGTGTAACTCCTGAGCTCTAGAGAGGAGAAAACAACCCCATCTATCTACACAGCCTCCTGACAATAAGATCTGAACCCTGTGGCCATTTTTTCAGTTCACCAGGTTCCTGGCAAAACTTCTGTATCCACTAAAACTACAGAAAACCTTAGCCCATCTCACTTCTCCCATGTGTTTGTGAAAAAGATAAATAAAATAGTTTCAGCAACTTTGCAAAGAATTTTAAAAGTAGTTGTCAGCATCTCTGTATTTTAATTTCTGCTTATATTCAAAATCAGTGGACAGCTTTTCCTTGTTGCTTGAAAAGCAACAGTGAAGAACTATTCTGCAGTGGCACTCCACTGTTTTAGATTCCTTTATAAAACACAAGGCTTTAAGATGCAAGCTAAATGATATGAAGTTGCTCATTAAAAAAAAAAGATCATGTGCTGGAAATATTACTAATGTAAATATTTATATTATTAATCTTCAAACTTCTTCGTATTTCTTTAGTAGAAGTTATGATACAATTCAATTTTCTTGTGTTAACACATTAAAGAGCGCAGAGTTTTAACAGTATCTCTGTCCCTTCCACAGAACTCAAGGACATTTAAATGTCTTCATATATTGACTCATTAATATTATGAAACATTCTTGAGGAAACTGTCACCAAAAAATCCCCTCAAATAAAAAAAAAAAAAAAAAAAAGAGGGGGTGGAGGGAGGGCGAGAGGGAGGGAGAGACTGTGTTTGGATTTATTGTATAGAGGATATCTCTGTAAAATATTGTCTTGTTCTTTTTTTTTTCCTTCCAATAAAATCAAATGCTTTGCCCTTTTCCAAATTAGCAAAAGTTTCCCTTAGGACTCCTAACATAGCCCTGGAAGGCTTATTCTACTCAGAGTAAAATATTATGAGGTCTGTCTGTCAATTGCATTATAGTTTATTCCTAAAATTCTGTGTTCTCTATGTGCGAACAGAAAATCTATTCTACCTCAAAGTGCTCTTGTAATTGTAACTATAAATTGGATCCTGTGTCATGAGTAGTGAAAGCCAAAAAATCAGACATGTAAACAATTGTATTTTCTATCATTGTTAAATAATAATGAATCATATTTAATCAAGAATTCAAAAACCTTAAAATATTTCTCTGCATTACTGGAATAAACTGATGTAGAGAGGGCTGTCTCAACATTTTGAAAAACCGATTTGTCATAAAGAAGTGCTAGTCAAAGCTTAAAATTTCTGTTTCTGTAAGATGATGGAAATGGTTCCTGATGTGAAAGAGGCTTGCAGGATCCATACCCTGCCTCTTGCTGTGGTACAGAGGATTCCTCTTTTGTCGCGATTAAGAAATTTCTTCCTTCTTGAATACTTATACAGTTAAATTCAGTTTGTAAGTAAGCAAGCTGGCATAATGCTTCCTGACTTGATCAGCACTGTGATCAGCACTTTTGTCACAGTGGAATTTGGTCCATTTGTATTAATAAGTTGTGAGAACTTAGCAGGAGAAGCATTACACTAAATACAGGAATTGTGGAGAGCCATTGTCGGGTACTTGCTATTAATTTATGTTTGTGAAGCGCACAGAGTCTTCCACTGTGTTAATGTGTGTTGCACAGTGTTGTTTTGGTAGCATCAAGCCTCTCTTTGCAGTCAGTGATACTGCTGAAAAGAGCTCAGAACCTGTTGATTTCTCATTAGCTAGTATTTGACCACAAACCATTTTGTTCCTGTTTCTGTCAAGTTTTGGGTAGGCTGAACTTTATTTTAGACGGAACCATTATCTCTGATATCACTGTAGATTATCCAACTAGGCTAACCCCCATAAACCCTGATATCATTGCAGATTTTTCTGAGTAACAGTCCTTTTCCATAACAGCATTAGAGAAGCTCAAGTCAGGTAAGAAAGTGACTGCCTACAACAAGAACTAACGCTGGCAAACCTTTGCTTTGTTGGGAGAGGATAACTTGGGTGAGTCAGTGGATTGCTGTTGCAGACTGCATGGCAAGTACTTAATGAAAAATGAGTGAGCTGCAGAATGAACGGGTTAAGAAATTGTACTTGTATGTAATTTAGCATTGGTTGTATTCTTTTTTTTTTAAATTTCAGTCTGAATTAAACGACAACTTGACTCTTCTGGACTTATTGGGAATTTTACTGTTGACATTAAGGTAATCGCCATTTCAGCCTTTGCTTCTGTGTTGTATTAACAAATTAATGATAAAAAATATTGTTTTAACTGCAGTGCCATTTTTAAATCTCATCTCAATATACATAAGGCATTTTTGTTACTGGTAGTAGCAATCAAATTTAATACTTCAAGATTAATTGACAACATCCAGGATTATTTTTATGGTGAATACACATGAAAAAAAATAAGCACGTGTGCCTGCTACATCAAAGAAATATTTATCTTAAAAAATGGAAATATGAATTCAAATAGAAGTCCCTAATACTACCTTCTATGATTTGTTTCTTAAGGATTAATTAAGTGTAATTAAACCCCATCAGGTGCTGCAAAGTTTGAATGTACTTACTTAACAAAAATATACATGTTCAGTGTCTGAACACACCAACACCCCTTTTCTACCTTGAGAGGACTCTTAAAATCTACCAGCCACAGGAGGGCAGCAAAGATCCAAACTCTAAGAGAGTATTCCGGGAGCCATTGACAAAACTAAACATGCCACAGTGGCTTTTTGATTCTTACACTTCCCTTTTTCTTTTCCCAGCTAAATTTTATTAAGATCATGTCAGTGATGGTGGAAAGTCCCTCTACTGCAGTGTTTTGGAAATAACTGGACAAACCTCTGATGGTACGTACTTGATGGTTCTCCCTTGCCATGTGGAAGGTTAAATAGCTTTCAATAGGCATTTCCAACATTAATTTGTAATCCCAAAACAAATTGGGAAAGCCTGCTTTCTCCACACTATGGATGAGAGGAACTGAATCATGTCATAAAACCCAAAAGTCTTCTCTTTGTTCCTAAGGTGCAGAATACAGAAAGTTTTCCTGTGGTGCATTGCTTTAGTAGGATTTCTTTTTAGTACGCTTTGCTGTTCACATTCACACCTGCTTTTTCTATCACATTTTTTTACAAAACATCTGAATACCATTATCTTTATTGTTAAGTTTTAATTCTTTATAAATTCCACAATTGTAAATTTTATGTAATCTAAGCCCAGGGAACCCCCAACTGTCTAATGCTATTTCAGTACAAACTTATCTTAAATGACAAGCATATTAATTTTAGGTTTCTATATATTTACTTTCTAGTGTTTGTGCTTGTCAGAAAACAAACTTTAAAAAGAACAGAAGTGCATAAAATTTAGAGGAATGAGAAAGGCTTGCAACTATCTTGGCTTCTACTAAAGAGAAAAACTGTCAGCTAAACACAGAGAAATGAGTCAAAATTTATGTCAAAACCGAGACAAGTTCCTCTGAAACGCCAAGCTTTTGTTGTAAATTAAAATTCTAAAACCCATGAGATGTATAGTTTTTATGTCCCTGGTTCTATGCAGCTGTTAGAAAGTTGATGAAATTCTCATATTTCACGCTTCTTCACTCAATAGTTGTCAACCAGTATAATGTAATTTTCTGAAGCCTTATTGATGACAAATATTAACATTACCTAAGCCGTTAAGTATTTGTAGTAGGAAAGTCTGAGTTTTTGCAGGAATGAAATTTGGTCATGCAGCAACAGATTGTGGTGGTCACTACTTTAGTCTTCCATTATTATCCTGGTAGAGATGAGAAGTTGTGCATTATTACTTTTTATTTACTCTTATTAATGCTAATATAAGCTTTTTACTGAGTGACTGTAATGCTGATGCTCAAATAAAGCAAGTAGAGATGAATATTTCTTCCTTAGTACCTTAGCCCTACCCATTAACTCTCAGCCCCCATTAATCATAATCAGTCTTTCAAGGAGACAGCTATGTCCAGTTTTGCTTACACAAGTGTTGCCTTGCACATGCTGGGAGACTCCTTAGCTGCTCTGTTGGTTGAGGGAATCAATTATTTGTAGCAAAGAACTCTTTTGTATTTACTGTATGTAAGGGCTGTATACCATCTCCCAAATGCTTTCCACATTATTATTTTTTTGTGGGGGAAAGACCTACATGCCTGTCATACCTCAGTTGAGGCATAAGCGTTTATGTGACTTGTCACAAAGACAAAAGATAGGTTTCTTACCAGTGGTTGGTGGTTTTGAGATGTGTAGTCCATATGCGTATTTGTGCTCTGCTTGCCTTTCTTCCCACCAGCGAAGTCATCTTCTGTTTCTCAGAACAAATGAAATAGATGCCAACTTTCTTTGTCCAATATAGAGCATATCAAGCAAAAGGAGATAGACAATGGCTAGAGCATACCTGATATAGTTAGAGAAAAAGAAAATCTCCGTGCCCATGAGTAGTAGCATAAGTGTACTATGCCATAAAACAGATATGATAAGGGACATATTGGATATGCATCAAGATTTGCAATGACTGCAGGTCTATTGTGAGCCCTTCAGCAGACTGTTGTAAAAATGTGAGTTAGTGATCAGATGTTGAAATTAATTGTATGCTTTGGAGTGCAGAAGCTGTATCTGAGACAGAATGCTATCATGATCCCCTTTAAGTGATCAAGAGTACTAGCACATGAATAATCCTGCTTATGCTTCAGAACAGATCAATATAATTGTAATTCAGGATATTAGTGGGCATCTTCTATAGGAACATGATACGTCACTACCCGTAGATCAGAATTCTGGTGTCTAAATTATCCATTGTCTGATTTTATGTAAAAATGGAAATTATTCTAGAGATAACACTTCAAATAGTGAAATAGACTGAACCTTAGGTCTGAAATATGAAACTAATTATCTATTTGTTAGTCCTGGATTTGTATTTATTTCCCAATCCATTTGCATGCTATTACCATAATTTTTTAGCAGTTTTTAGCAGTATAACATTTTTCAGTCAGTCATGCTGACTCAGCCAGTCATGCATTTTAGGTGGTAAAAGCCTGACTTGTTTGAAAATACATGATGATAGATTTCTTTGTTGTGCTAACGGAGGCTTTAAACCAGTAAAGGCTTTGGAGCCTTTCCAAATTTTTTCTTACTGGAATGATTCATCCTAATAAAATTGGCAGATAAATGATGAAATAATTTTCTTAAGTTCCCTTAGATGCTGAGAAATCAAAGCATTGAAACATATTGATCATGAAAAAAAAACTTAACCAATTTTCAATATTTATTAAAAATGCTCAGCATTTGGTTTTAAAACTTAATAATTTAGAATAAAAATGCAACCAAATCTGATTGAATGCATTTTAAAAACAACTTTCTGGTGACTGGGGGAAAGAAAAATTGACAAATTGTTTAAATAGAATGTGATAAAGGAAATGAGACATCACCACATCCAGATGGTTAAAGTTATTTCCCATGTATTCCTACATGTACCAGGCTGATTGCAAAGTAAAAAAAAACACGCTAGTTTTAATGTAAGTATATTTGCTGTTCCAGTGTCTGAAGATGCCAGACTGATGTACTTTTTGGATCATTTTTGATTGAAATCTCAGTAATAATAATTAACAAATAAAGTATACAGTTTTATGTATACTTTAAAAAGTATACAGAGAGAGTATACAAAAAAACTTGTTCTGTATCCCAGAACAAATTTTGCAACTCAAAATAACTATTATTTGTATACACAAAGCTTGTATTAGTGTAAATCAGGAGTGTCTCCCAAAGTATTTGTGGTGTTACATGAATGTGAAACATGTATGACATCAAAAGTCAGTCATTCAAAAACCATCATATAACAAAATTATTTAAGTAAAAAAAAAAAAGATTGTTAAGTTTCATTGTTCAAAAATATTTGTATCCGTAAAGTTGTTAATTAGCATATATAGATGCCATGTCATGTACAGGTAAAACAGTCTCCTAATATCTCATTAAAAATTGCTTGCTTTTTCACAAAAATTTTTTTTTTCCTAATTGTTACTCCTCGAGCTCTCAGTGTCTCAGCATTGCAGGAGAATGCAGGAAACAGTTTGCTCTGCGTATTATTAAAAATTATTGCCTGCAGTAGGCTCTTTTACAAGTGCCTCTCATGCTATAAACAGGAAATAGAACGAAATTATTCAGTTATGTTAAATAGTGCTGATTCAGCATGTGTAAGCGCAGACAAAATTAACAGCGACTGAGCACTTAGAGAAAAACATTTTAACTTTCTTTTATTGGATGGTTACATAAAGCAACTTTAAGCCTGAAAATAAACAGCAGTACTTCAAGGTTACCTGTTGGACTAGATATTTTCCGTTTGCTTCAGAAAGGTGAGTCAGAGCAGCCAATTTACTAGCCAGACACTGAGAGGGAATCAGCATGTACCTGTCTAGATCTAGTTGCAGCATGTTCAGTCCCAGTACTAAGAAGCATTTAAAGACCAGCCTGCATTTATTCTTGATTGATCAAGCCCAATCTTCTCGTAAAATAGGTATTTCCATCTTCCTGATGCAGGAAGAGAAGGAAAAAGTGTATGGAATTTCATTCTTTCTTGAGACAGGGAAGAGGAGTTTGCCAGGGACTTTTCACAGCCTGTAAAAGGTGAAGGATTAGTAGTGGGAAAAGAACCCAGGCAGCAGAGTGCCTTGCTTGTGAGCCTGACATCTCCTAGGAGCATGCTGACTATGTGTTCTGGATTTGGCTTAATAAATCATATACTCTTTTATACAATTTTTTTACATAGCTACAGCAGGTGGTGTGAGGAACACAATAGTGGCCTCAATATGCTCTTATTTGCTGTAACCTTTGGAGAGCATCGAAACTGGGGCTTTTAAATTTTGTGTGCATGCTGAGCTATTGCAGAGGAGGGAGTGTGTTTCTTATCATTTGGCAAGGTTAATTTTTTTCTTTTGTTTCGATTAATTCCTGCAAGTACATTTTGCAGCCTGCATGATATGCTGTACATGAGAACACCATAGACGATTTGGAGGAGGGAGGATTTCCTTTAGCATTTCAGAAGGTTGTAGATGTGTGTCCTGGTTTTTAGAACAAAATCATTTTTCCTTTTCAGTAATTTTACTTTTCAGTTGTTTCTTCTAATTAACTGTACTCTCTGAAATTAAGTGTATTTTTCTTTTCAGACAACATCTGCTGTAGCAGTGATAACATCTAATGTTTATGGTTACTACTAAGGAATGGAATGCAGAGTGGCTGTTGCTTATACTTAATGCTGTAACAACCAAGCTCAGCTAACTTTGATAGGTATCAAGCTGGAAGGTTGGAAGTGGAAGAGTGTAAAGGGGTCGCACATGCAGGGAGGAGAAGACAGGACAGGTGACGAAAAAGGCGGGGGGTATTCCATCCCATCTGCATCATTCTCAGTAAAAATCTGAAGGATCAAAGGAGTCAAGCTGTTCTTCTTCAATGGCTGGCATACGGGGAAGACATTGTCTGCTCATCTGCCTTTGATCCTGATCCATGTGTTCCTGAATCCATTTCTTGAATCTTGAATCCTGCTTGACACTGAGTTCAGTCCCAGTGCTATGATTACCATCCTACAAGCTCAATGTTGGTTTTGTATACACTTGTATATATTTATAATTTTTTTCTTAATAATATCTTCTCTTTTTATTGTTAATATTTCACTAAATCTGGGGGTTTTTTTGGTTTTTTCTTTGGGTTTTTTTGGTTTTTTGTTTTTTTTTTTTTTAAACCCATAAGTCTCTTTCCCTTATTCTCTTTCCTTCTTCTCTTTCTGGAAAGGGAGAAGGGTTAATAGAAACCACCTGTCATTCGTTTAGTGCCCAGCCCAGCATAAACCTTGAAAACCTGTTTCTGTCAAGGCTGAGGCAGTTTGGCAAATATGAACAGGAAGAGGCATTAAGTGAGAGGATTTTCAGGATTACACTAAATTCTCATTTGTTCTGCTACTGGCTTTCTAGATTAACCAATAATTCTTCATAGAAATGTTATCTTGGTTAGCAAAGAAAACCTATGGACAACTTCTTCTCCAAGAATTCGGCACATTGTCTTGGGAGGAAAAGTACTGTTCAAAGTATGTTTTCAATTGTGCATAATTGAGTCCATGCATGGTATGTAAGTGTCTGGGAGGTTTCAGATTACTTGTTCTTCATCACACCTGTGCTATATTGGGTCTGGCTGGGGGTGGACTTAGCTTTCTTCATAGCAAACCTTTGCATTTGTGACTGAAATGTTGATAACATGCCAATGCTTTGGTTGTTGCTGAATAGTCAAGGCTTTATTATTCCCACTTTGCCACTCCAGTGAATAGACTGGGGGTGCACAGGATATTGGGAGGAGACAGAGCCAGGACAGCTGAGTCCAGTTGACTGAAGGGATATCCCACACCATATGATGTCATGCTCAGCAATAAAACCAGAGAAAGAGTTTTTCTTGGGAGCTAGTTATCGCTTGGAGACTGCCTGAGCATCAGCCTACTTGCGGTGAGTCTATCACTTGGGTTTAGGTTTTGGGTTTTTTTCCTCCCTTCCTTTTTTCTTCACTTATTAAACTGTCTTTATCTTGACCCATGAGTTATCTGACGTTCACTCATCCTGTTCTGTCCCCCATCCCCGTAGGGGTAGGGAGTGAGCAAGTGGCTGTGTAGTGTTAGCTGCTGGCTGGGGTCAACCCACCACAGAGGCAGATTTCTGAATTCCTGAATACAGAGAAAATAAATAATAAGCGTGATGGAGCCTGGTTCAGCTCAGAAATTTCAAACAAAATGGAGAGGACAGTCATGACTTACAATATTTTATCTGTTTCATGTTATGCTGTTTCTTTTAATCCTGCAGTGTTTTAGTGCAAATGCATAAATGGTCTATGAATTACAGATCAGAAGTGGTGTGCTGCTTCTAGGGAGGCCATTCTGCCCTGCAGTCCTTTACAGACTATTTCAATGGGACTAATGGTCCCATATAGCATTTCCCATGTATTAAATCTTCCTCTGCTGCTTAGTGTTTGAAACAGGGGTTTCACTCCGCTCATGACGACAGTTTTCTGAAGCTGTTACCTAGATGAGTTGTCAAATCAATATGCTGTTTCATAGAATATGTCTTGGCAGGGCTTTCACCGCTCTGTAATCATCAAGAGAAAGTCAAGCACCTCTGTCAGCTTGGGCTGCAGAGTACTATCTTCCAGATAGGCAACAATTCAGACAAATCACAGTACTCAGTATCTGTCATTAAATATCTCCGGTCAGCAGAGTTTAATTAAATCACTTTTTGAGTTTACTTACCATTCTTAATTACATATGATTCTAGCTAATTTCAGTTGCATTATCTGGACCAAGCCCAACAACTAAAGTATGTGATCTGAAATAATTTAATTTAAGCTACTTTAACTGTAATTATAAAAATTAGTCCTTGAAAGTAAAATAAAATACTTACCAGTGGTGGAACAGCATTACTAAGAGCAATAATCATTCACTGGTGAGGTAAATTCAGCAAACCTGAAAGAAGATAAACTGAATATCTGTCCTCAAACTTCTCCTTTTAAGAATTGAAGTATCTTGCTGTGCTGCATTTGAAAAATTTGTATGAATTTAATTTGTCATTGCCAATTCTCCCTTAGTTTCATAGAATATGTTTAATAATTTAAGGCTATGAAATAAAATCGAGCTAAGAAATGTCAGCTTATTCTTTACATATACAAAACAATGCTAGATACAAATAGCAGAAGAAAAGAAGACATAACAACTCCAGAGCCCTTCTCTTTATGTCGTCTTCCCTTCACAGAAAGCATGTGGGAGTTACATACTGTAGAAGTATAGGAGGAAATATATGAAAAGTTTTGATACTGTGATGCTTTTTTCCCTATTAAGTTCACAGTCAGATTGCTGCTGCTGTCAGTTTGCAGAACATTAAATTAATGTTTGTTCATTCTGAAACGTCTTATGTAAACCCAAACTACAATTGTGTGGCTGTACTGTTGTGTCATGTATTTTTCTGTCAGTTGTTCCCACCATGAAAGTTCAGCTGTCATCAGATATGCAGCAAGACCTATAACTGGAAGAGTAATGAACGCACAGGGGGATAAAGACCAAACTTCAAAAAGTAACCCTAAGAGGCTAAAGCAGCAGGGGTTGAAGGCAACGGGAGCATTCTGAATAAAATTGCCCTGACTTCACTGACTACAGAGTGAAAATTAACTCCAAGGACAAAATTTAAAATGTAACTATTTACTACAAGTACATAACCAAATAGTGTAAGACATTCTGTTAGGCTTTTTTTTTTTCCTCTCGTCTAATATGATTCAATTTCTTCCCCATACACCTTGATAATTTCAGAAAAAGAATGGGATAAATTTATGCTTCTTGAATTTTCCTCTCTGACACAGGCAAATAATAGAAAAGCATGCATTAGACTAGAAAATACACAATATTCAACATGTTATTTAACAATAAATTACCTCTAATGTTACAACACATAACAGAAGAGAAGTAGGCTGCGCTCCTGAGAACAGGATTAACAATGGCCATTTGCCCTGCCAGGCAGTCACTACATTCCCCCTTCTCTTTCTTAATCTATTTTCAGGACACAGGGAAGTAACCAGGACAGCTAATGAAGTGAAATGCATGGAAAAGGTGAAGGTGATATATTGTAGAGATTATAATCTTTACATTACAGTAATGAATTTTTTTTTTTTTTTTAAATATAGACTAAGCCAAACTCTGTCATCATCACTGACATCAGAGCTGTTAAGGACAAAAAAGTGTGTAAGTAGTATATAAAGGTGTGTAGAATTGAAGGAAATATGGCAACTGCAATAGCTAATATCTGAGGGAAGTCAGAAAATAAGCAAAATAATTTATTGCTCTCTAGTCTATCCACATTGCTAGTAATTTTATAGATTGTTATCCTATTCTTCCATAATACCATTGAATTTAGTAGAGGTTAGGAGCCTAAGTATGTAGGAGGGTTTTAGCATAAATCACAGAATAGCTGAGATTGGAAGTCACCTCTGAAGATTACCTAGTCCAACCTCTTTGTTTACATCAGGGTCATCAAGAGTAGGTTGTTCAGTATCCAGTTGGGTTTTAAATATCTCTGTGGATGGATATATCAAAACCTCTTGGGGCAACATGATCTGACCATTCTGACAGTAAGGAAGTTTTTTTTCTCATGTTTTAATGGAATTTCCTGCATTTAAATTTGTGTCCGTTGCCTCTTGTCCTGTCACTGGTAATACTAAGAAAAGTCTGGCTCCATCTTCTTTATGTCCATCCACCAAGTATTTCTACACATTGATAAGATCCTCCTGAGTCCTGAGAAGTACTTTGACTGGGACTAGAGCAATGAAAGCAAGTTAGAAAAAAAAAAAACAACTGAAGATTTTAGTTGCAAAATAAAGTTGAATAAAGAAAGTTTATCAATTACATAAACAGAATATTAAAAAACACCAGCAAACAGGAATTTAGTTTTGCTCAAAATAGCAACTGTTGCCCACATTCTGAAAACCTATCTGGTTCTTCGTTTAAATAAGAAGAGAAAAGAAGTTGGGTTATTATAGTTTTGCCATTAAGAGAGGTTGTGAAAGGGTGTAATATAAACTTTGATTTCAATCACACTTAAATGTCACTTCAGTAGGGTTATTATTAAGGGTCATTTCATTATTTGTTTTCCTGAAGTTCAAAAATATTTCTATGCACACAGGATTTGAATGTCTATGTTAATAATAATAAAATTAAAAAAAACCCCAAACCTGTAAAGAATTTACACCCCCAAATCTCAGCAAGTAAAATCCAGTCATTAATATCATATGAAATGCCTGTAACACAGTGGATTATTACTGTCTTCCTGTATTCATTTAACAGAGATCTGTTATTTCATAGCAACATAGTCTTAAGAACTCTTTCACAATAACTGAGGTAAATATGAAATGAAATAATAGTAATAAATCTGCAGAACCACATATTTTACTAGCGTGAAAGAGCAACGGTGTTTATGTGGATATGGAAAACTTATTCTTAAGGCAGGAATATTTTCAAGGTACTGCCTAGAATAATATTGTCAGTAATTTATTGAGTCCTTTATTGCTCTTTGCTCCATGATGAACTCTGCATCCATAACCTAGAACACATCCTCACTATGATTTTATTTTGAACAGCAAAATTTAGAGAAAATATGTAAAAGAAGTAAAAATCGTGAAAGTATAAAATTTTCAAACACCTCTTTATGCAAGAGACATCATCTACTGTCAGTACCTTCCAAATTCTTACTATCTGACTGACTGACAATATTGCAAATCTGCAATTCAAGAAAAGCAGCATTTTCAGATTTGTGTGGTAGCATTCTTAAATTCAAATGTTAGCAATCTTTGGTGTTCTGATCCCTCAGAGAAATTGTCTGAAATTTCCTACATAGTGGTATTTTCAGCTTTTTTGGAAGGGCAAAAAAGACTTTTTCCTTCTTCCCTGAAGTTCCTTTCAAATGTTCGGTTTAAAATTTGTCTTCATTTCTGTATGTCTACAGTGTAAGCTTATCAGCTAGATTTCCTTAGAAATTCCCCTTCTTAGCTGAATACTTGACATTTAGACTTCAATTTTGGCACTACTCCATGTCATAACTATTTACCTTAAAACCTCGATGTGTTTGTGCCAGTGAAGTGTCTCAATGCCTTCATATACAGTAGGCATTTTACAGAATGTCTTGTGATTTGCAAGGGAGAGCATTACTGAAATATTTAAGATGATACCACATGTTTGTGCACTAAACATTTTCGAAGTTTACATTTCAAAATTTAAACAGAAGTATTTATCTCAATTCTATTCCTTCTGTACCTAAGAATTATCTTAGCTTCCTGTAACTCTGACAGAATTGGAGGTTTGTGGCTCTTTCCGCAGTTGAAAGAAAGACAGACTGCTTTAACATCTTGATTGAGCAAGGGTTTGTAGAGATTTTTTTTTAAGATATATTGCTTGAAAAGTTAAGTTGTTATCTGATACAATTTACAAATGCACTGATCTAACCCAACCCTAACCCTAACCCTACTAACCCTAACCCTAAACCTACTAATCCCATTGACTTCATGTCATCTGAGATGCCTAGACATATATTAAATTTTGTAAACTTCATATCTAACTTCTAAAAAATAAGGCCTAAAAAAACCCTGACAAGCATCTTTTAGAAAGAGAGAGAGAGAGAGAGAACATGGAAATAAACATAAATTTCCTGGATCCCAGGTTATGCATAAATGTAAAGCAATTCTTTTCCTTAGTTCCATACAGCTGTTTACAAAAAATACCCCTGTTAAAATTGTTTGATCACTTTTAAAGAAAAAAAATCTGAAAATATTTTAATTACAATTTTATAGGACAATTGCATTACTAATTACATACCGTTTTTATTTTAAATCTTCCTGGAGGTTTATTAATTATATGATAGAAACATCTCATTTACAAACCTCTTAAATGTCAAAAATATGCATTTGATATTCAATTTGGTATTAATTTGACATACAACTCACTCCCAAATATAGACTGTGTGTAGCAGCATGTTTAAAACCACATTTTCTGTCTACTCATTTTGGAAGTCAAGCTCCCATACAGAGTGTACTGCTTATAGCAAATGCCAATCTATGAGTCATGTTCACCCAGTGTCCACTGCAAATACAACTTTCCCAGGCAGGAGCAAGCATGCTATGTGATGTCAAAAAGTCAAGCACTGCTCTCATTTAAGTTACTTATACAAAATACATGTAAAGAAGTAATACAGTTAATAAGAGGAGAATTTGGCTACAGGGTTGCCCATCTGTAAATGAGCAGTGTCAGAGGCTTATTTTAGCTGTGGCAGCAGAATAGGAAGAATTGCTATACATACGTTACATTAGGAAGCATGGCTAAGTAACTCCACAAGTGGGAATTTTGTATGAATCAAACCTGTGTTGTAACTAGTAGCAAATATATATAGCTATATTTTCAGAGCTCCGTTTTAGGCCTTGCACTGCAGGCTTGGCACGGCAGTTTCAAGTTGCCTTTGCTATGCTGTCAAGATATGCAAAAATTAAAAACATCAGCTTCCACACAAAAATTGCTATACTGGCAAATGGGTCCTACCCCTCCTGTCCTGTGGGAATAGACTTTCAGTTGGCTTAGTTCGTCTTCAAAGGAACACAGGATACCTTTGCTAATAACGAAAACAACCACCAACTTTTCTTGTTATCATATGCTCTGTCTCTTCCTCAGCACTCTGCTGGCAGAAGCTATGCCAACCATGGTTTTAGTGCAGCCTTATCTAATTGTACCAAATGATCCAAAACTTATTTAAACTATACACCTTTTAAAGTCTCATTGGGACATTAATTTATACAACTTTGGAATGCCTTTACATTTTCCCAACAGACTGAAAGGAACTGTGTATGGTGATATCAGACCTGTGGGCTAACTATATCTGACAGTTATTAATTCTTTACTGAATTACAAATTACAGTGAATTACAAAACGTAAGCTGCATACCTGAGGTGAATAAAGACTTCTGATTCATGAGAGACTTAGGCTGACCTTGCCAGTGCCATTAATCATAAGTAGAGCTTAAGCAGATTGTGTAGCACTGCAGAGATTTTAGAAAGTGAATATAAGGATATATGCACTTCGGGGGCCATAAACCAGTGTCTTACAAAATGTCTATGCTTTAGGTCATCAGAAGAAGTCAGATGAAATAGTTTTACTAAAGATCTTCTATGACATAATGCCTTGCACATATCTGTACTTGTGACCTGCAAAGCTATATTTTTGCATGAGTATGTACACAAAGTGTGGACAAACATAATGTTTTATATTTTTATTCTGCCTCTGTTAATATTTTGGCAAGAACAAAATTAATAAGGTTTCCATCCGCAAAAGGCTTTCTAAAATGCTTGATGTGTGTCTGACAGTGAAGAACAATGATATACTGAACTGCAGTAGATGGACAGTTGAAAAATAACTCTCAACAATATGTATGTCTATAGTACCTACAGCGTAACAATCTAATTGCAAACACAAGTGATGAGGAGTTCTTTACATATATTTCTTTAGTGATACTTACTTACAAAGGGAAAAAATGTCTTGATACTAAAAATACAATAAAACTCTTACAAAACCCTCTCCCTTCCATGTTCTAGTAAGAGTCTCATTTTAAAAGAAGAGGGGGAGCCAAGGAAAATTTTCTTCACGTAAAGAAATAGCTGCTTTAATCTTTTTATTATTTTGGAAAAGTGACTATTATCATTGATGATTGCTAAGATCTTTTCCTTTTTAATTTGGGCTTTATATCGTCAGAGTGAGCAACAGAATTCTAAATTGAAATTTTCAGTGAAATTTTGGAAGAAGAAATGTGACATCTTGACATGTTATTTTCTTCTTTCAAAAAACCAAACATAACCCCCAAACAAAATGTACACCTACCCACCCCCACCCCATACTTTTAGTCATTTGATACACTCCAGGAAATGATCTCCATTTTTGTTCCAAAAGAAGTCAGCATGTTGCTATTGCTTCTTGTCTTAAAGTTCTCGTCCAATCTACCATTCAGTTTTGCGACACCATCACAGCAGACTTTTTACCACTTAAATGTTAAAAGTTTCAATAGGCACTTTAGTGGAATTACGAAAAAGCTACCACACTTCCACCATGATGCCAGAAAGCTATCTTCTTCCTAAGTCAGGTCAGTGAACTGTACCTTGTAGGCCTGAGCTTGTCTCAGTGTAATTCCAGAGTAGCAAAATAACAACAACAAAAAACTGTGTATATTACAGGATTTATCTTTCCTTCGTAGATCAA
Organism: Scolopax mira; assembly: GCA_004320125.1. NCBI lineage: Eukaryota > Metazoa > Chordata > Aves > Charadriiformes > Scolopacidae > Scolopax > Scolopax mira. Next base: position 121,545 of record BJBW01006914.1, read on the forward strand.
ACCAAAACTGCCAGTATGATAAATGTAATAACTTGCTGGAAACAGATGCTGTCTTTTATAATCAAAGGAATCCTGTCCTATTATAAAGCTTAGGTTTATCTTTTGAATTTGTTGTTGGATTACTTTTCATTTTATTTCTCTGTTACAGTTGTACTTAAGTGACTTTGTCAGGATTATAACTTTCTTCTTCTCCAAACATGTCTGCCAAGATCTTAAAGCGAGGTCCCCAGTCACTCAGATAGTCATAATCCTGGTCTGCCTCTGTAGTAAGGGAGTCTATAGAGCTGAGAGACTCTGCAACAGATCCATTTCCCTCATAAGCATAGGTTGCCAAGGAGTCATAAGGGGGTGCAGTTGGATCTACATCATTTTCCTGCAGCCTTTGATTAATGAAATCTCTTATGTCTGTATTATCTTCCACTGGTGGTCTCTGACGTGGAAAACGCAAGCTGTCTGGTTTTATGTCCCTGCGCATTTTGTTATCTTCAATCGCTTTGGGATTCCTCAGGGCACCTATGTCGAAAGCCTGGGTGTCCTCTTCTCCACCTCCTTCATCATCATAATGGATAACATTATCCCTGATGTCTTCTTTAGAGGTCATCAGGGTGTCCTTTTTTTTCTGCCTCCGTAGTGCTACATACAGTACCACAATGACTGTAACGAGAGAAAACTGAAGTTAAGCCATGCACAGAAATAATTTGGTAGACTGATGATGTATCATTACATCTTCCTTTGAAAGCTGCAAGCCATCAAAGGGACTTTTTTTCCTTAGAAGACATGCTCCTACTATTCTTTTAAAAATAGCAGTGCCAATGAAAAGCCATTTGATGCTTGATGTATATGTCTAACTTAGTACTTGCTGTACTGCTGAAGGAAGTAACAAATAATTTTCCCACTGGCCTGGATTGCAAACAAAGAGAATTGGACAAGACTTCAGTTTTCAGTTCAGAGAGACAAAGACAAGAGATTCTTTTTAAAAATGTCTTCCATAGCAAACTAGAGAAAAATCCCCAAATTTCTGCATTGCAGAGAAAACACACACACACACTATTAAAAAAAAATATCTTTGAAATGGAGAGAAATAAATAATCCTACTTCTGCTTTTTATACAGCACACTTTGACCTCTTCAGGGATCTCCTTTGAAAAAATCCTGTGTGATATGGTTCTGGAGAGAAAAGTGGTCCAGGAGAGCTGGTTGATTTTAAGTATCACTTCTTCCAAGGTTAACAATAGTCCACCCTGACCAGCAGAAAATTGAGCAAAGGCAGCAGGAGGCCTGCATGGATGAATAAGGAGCCCATGGCTAAACTCAGCAATTAAAAAAGAGGCATACAAGAGGTGAACACAGAGACAGGGGAGTCAGGAGGAATATACAGTGACTGTCTGAACATGCAGAGATGCAGTTAGGAAAGTCAAAGCCTGTCTGGCATTGAATGGCAGCAAGAAGGGCTCGTGCAAGTACAAGAGCAGAAGAAAAAACAGAGAAAACTTGGGCCCACTGCTGAATGGGGAAGGGGACCATGTACCACATGTACAATTTTTACACAGGACAGAAATTCTGAGTGTTACCTGCTGCTACTCAGAAGCTATTTATGTAACCCTGAGCCTGCAGTAATTTACTTAATTGATAAATTACTGCATTATCCAAATGTAAAGAGGTATTCACATATTATATTCTGTGTCTACAGCTATTTTTGCCTATGCAGTAGACCAACATAAGGAGAAGTGTGAGATCTAGAAATGCCACTTGTAGCAAGAAGAGGCATAGGCCTTATAATCTGTAAGAACTCGTTTGCTTTCTTCAGCCCACATTGTGCCTGTGTAAGCTACAAAGTTGGTTTTATTTTGTTATCAGTTCATTAAGGCTATACTATAACTACAGTGCACATGAGTATTGACTGCTTTGGGCATGCTGCAAATAAAGCAATATTTAAATATAACATACAATCATAGAATGGTTTGGATTAGAAGGGACTTTAAAGATCATCTAGTTCCAACCGCCCTGCCATGGGCAGGGACACCTCCCACTAGAGCAGGTTGCTCAAAGCTCCATCCAGCCTGGCCTTGAACACCTCCAGGGATGGGGCATCCACAACTTCTCTGGGCAACGTGTTCCAGTGCCTCACCACCCTCACAGTAAAGAAGTTCTTCCCAATATGTAATCTAAATCTCCCTTTTCAGTTTAAAATCATTCCCCCTTGTCCGATCTGGAGAAATGACAATGCTACCTTATGGAATCCATGCCTGCCTGAAATGACAGCGTTCCTGTAGAGTTTTACATGGTTCTAGCCAATCACAGTCTACATTGTTTTCACCTCTCTCATTTCTTCATTCTTCTTTTGCTCAAGTTGGCATGAAGAATTAAATAAAGGCCCTACTCATTTCTGATTTTTGTTACAGTCAGTAGGACTTCTCTACCTTAGTAATAATCCAAAAATACTTCAAGAAAAGTATTTAAATGAAACTGTTTCAGAGAAAGAAATATGGTTTGGATTCCACTGAAAGCTGGTTCTCTACATGCAATAATAAATACGTGGGTGTTAGCAGATTCATTCATGCTCAGTGCTTTGGAATGCTTTTTCTAGAAATATAGAAGCTTAAGGGTGCTCATAAACTGCTACACAGTTTTAATGGCTTTTGCTAAACTACAGATGAAGCAAGTAACACCACAAATCTATCCACAGGTGAATAATCAGAGTAACACACTTCACATGGTTTCATGAGAACTAACCTAGAAGGATAACAATACACAACAAGATTGCAATCAGTGCTCCTGTGCTGAGGCCTACTGGTAAGAAGATTGCTTCCACATTGCAGGACAGGATGGTACCATCAGAGTCACATCTGCAAACACGGATAGTCATTGTGTTTGTGCTGCTCTGGACAGGGTAACTGCTATCTTCTATTACTACTGGAAGAAAGTACAGCTCTTGCTGCCTTCTGCTGTAACCATTTCTCCTGGTTTCAATCCCAGCTGTGTTGTCTGTAAAACACGACACAGGCATTACAGGATTTTTATTGCATATTTCAACTCACCATTGTTGTAGTTTGTATCACCTTTAGTAATAGTTTTTAGCTATCTATGACATACTAAAAGAAATGTCACTAAGGTTCAGGAATAGACCATTTTTGTCTTATCATTTCACATAGAAGCTATATAAAAAGAGTAAATAAGCACAGGTTATTTTTCTATTGTTTCAAATATATTTCTTCCTGAACTTCCTCAATGGTACATGTCTTCATGATTAATGTTGTGCTTATTTTGTTGGCTTTAATTTTCATCACCTAAGACTGACAAAAGTGTATGGCTTACAAAATAACATGAGTCGCATACTTAAATGTTTTTTTAAAATACTAAATAAGTAGCCTTGGCAAATTTTTTCATTTTGTATATACCGATTTCTCGTCCATTTTAGTGTTTGGGTTAATTAATTGTCAAGAAGGAAACCTTTACATCCTACTCAGTACTATCTCAAATTTAAATTAAAAATAATAATAACCTATCATTAACCTATTTTTTATAAAAATAGAATTGTATACGTTTTCTTTAAAGTAACATTTATAATTTTCATAGTTAAATAGGTAAAGAAATGTTACTGAACTTTATTGGATGGCTTTAGGTGTCTTTTCTTTGCAGAGTAATATAAACCCCTTTTTATGAAAAGCTTATCATATCACAGTTCTTTGAGGATCATAAAATACCTGGTAAACTCACTGTTATTTTTTTTCCGTATCTGATTAAAGAAATTAGTGGTGAAAATTTACTGCAGTTTACTATGATGTTTTAGCCATGTCCTTCACACGACTACATGTTTGAAGACGTTTACGATAGAAAAAAATACAATTTTTTTCATCTTTGGTTGTTCTTTGCCATTTATCAAAAGCACTCAAACAAAAAAGGAAAAAAAAAGATGATTAGCTATGACAAAAACTGGGGGGAAGGGCGGATATTATATAAATCCAAAAATTACTGATTGTTGTGGGATTTTATACTGCAGCGGCACTGACCATATTTAGAACTGATTCTTCTGCAGGACTATGCACCCTCCAGAAAGGAAAATATCTGGAGAACAGTTAGCAAAATAACATTATTTAAACAAGGCAGCAACAGTGCCTTGTTGGAAGGAATAAAACAGGTAAGAGTGTTTTTGAAGGCCTGTAGGGAAACCTCAGCCATTGGTGTTCTGACAATTTCTGCCCCCTAAAAATGAGAAGAGGTGCAACACCTGAATTTATATTAATATATGTCCTAGATAGATTAACAATTAGAAATATCAAGTAAAAAAGGTATGTAGATATGACTGTAATAAAAAGTAATCATATTTGTCATTATAATCCCAGCCTGCTGCTCTGAAAGAGAGATATGGGTAAGCAACTTACTTCTGTAGTCATGGACTGTGAAATTTGGTTTGTTGGAAGCCTCAGCTGATAGTCTGAAGGAAAACCTTTGCCCAGCTGGTGACAAATCTTTGTCTGCTGCAGTGACGGTCTGTATCACCTGAAACCAGATTAAGATTAATTCTGAAGTCAGTTTATTCTTCTAAAAGAAGCAGTTTTGTAGAAGTGCAAAGTGAACAGCAAATGAAACAACAGAAGTGAAGTCCTGCTGGATTACTCTCATTTCTGTAACATATTACACAATGAAGGCAAGAAGTCTGAACAGTAGAGGCTCCAGAGGACTCATGATGATTTAGAAGGTTTCACTTTGACATAACTGAAGGAAACCAGAAATATTTACCCTATATTCATAGCAGAACTATTTAATATCTGGGGGTGTTTTTGTATCCAAATACTACTGATCATTTTCAGGTGAATGATTACTTAAAACCTGCTTTTATCTGCTATTGCTACTGTCACTGTTACAACTGGTATGTCTTGTACCAATACTTCACAAAGCTGCACCCTAATTTTACAGCTTGAAATGAAGTAGAGAGGGTTGAAAGGTCTGCAGCATCTAGGCGTCAAGGAACTTTTGTGTCCCAAAGTCCTACCTACCAAATTTCAGGTAAGCACAGTGCAGTTAAAATCTTTCATAGTAGGATTGACACTGATCTTTTAAAAAGGAAGCCTTTTTTATGTAACAAAGTTCTAAATATTTATAATTTTAGACATGTCAGTCCTTATAGCAGCCTTCCCTGTAAAAGATTCCTCTTCCTACTGTTAGTGCCTGGACAAGGTACTAACTAAACATACTTGATAATCTAGAAGTTTTCTTCTAGTGTGATAATCTACATTTTATGGTAGTTAGTTAAAACATATATATAAAAAAGAAAAGAGACGAGATAGGAATATCATATGAAATCATGAACAAATCTGTAATAAAGGCAATAAAAATCACATGAACTTGATTATGTATTACATATATATAAAGAGAAGTCACTGATTACACAGCAGGCTGAATATGTTCCTTCTATGTCTGGCAGTAGGTCTCAAAGTTGAGCTAATACTGGAAAAAAATATTAGCTCTTAATGTATATGATGGTTGGCTTTGGTGCTTTGCAGAACTGTGTTTAATTGCACACATTTTGTGCAGAAGGAGCACATGCCATAAAGGTCAAAACCAGAATTTCAAAACATGAGTATTTCCAACACAGACATTTTATTTGTAAAAGAATTCTAACTAACTGTTACATCATTTTCCAGCCCAGAAATTTCTATTGCTATAAATAATAAGGAAAGAAAAAGCAAAAGAGCAAGCATTACAAATTCAAAATACCTGTCCTGGTTTGGCATTTTCACATACAGATGTCTCATATGGAACTGATATTTCAGGAGGAAACTCGTTGACATCCAGGACATTTATTATAACGTTGACTTTGCTGGTTAATAGTGGGTTACCTATAAATGATTTTTAGGAGAAAAGCATTAAGAAATACTATTTATGCTTGTTGTTATCAACAGTGCCCATGAGCTGTCATAAACTGTTTTTATCCCAGTACTGTAACTTCTAAAAGCCCTTGACTCGATCATTTTGTACCAGACTTTGATCTGTTACTCTTTGTGGAATAAGGAATCAATGAACATGATTATGTTTATCAGAGCATAAATTAAAGAATCTGAAGTTGCACCTCCAATTAAAGACGCAAACTTTTCACAGATCACTTTTCATGGACTGTGGAAACTCTTCCAATGATTAAAACCAAATTCTGTTTTCTACAATATAATGCAGGAAAATCAGTATTTATTTCTTAGCCACTGTTTACATCTTCAGAATATTAAGCAGGTATGTGGAGCATACCCATTTGGAAGATGGAGAAAAGTAAGAGAGAAAGATATCTTGTTGAAAGCCAGATAGAATCAGGGGTAAATTTAACAGTGAAACATGTAGAAATAGCATTCAATTTATGGGTTAAACCGTTAGGCTATGTTGTAACATTTATTTCTTTAACTGCATAAGTATTTGCAAGCAGCAAATACTTTTGTGCAAAAGAAATGCTAAAACCCAGTATGCATTATGCTTCCTTCCATTGTCCTACCGATGTAGACAATCTTCATCAGTCAGTAGATACATTTTGTAAGCAAGTTTATCTGCAAATGCAATGCCTGACAGAAAAGGGACACAAATTCAAAACAAAGCAATATTCTCTTTTACTTGATGCTGAGATGCCTTGCAAGTCAGCAGATACATAAAACCCAGTTTAGCTGGGGAGTCCAAAGGATACCTATTTTATCCTTCTGCATTTAAGAAGAGTGGCAGCCACTATACAGATACAGTTAACTATTCAAGAACTTTATGCTATGAATCAAAGTGGTGCCTTATTTTTGGAATCTATTCCTTTACAAATTATAACTTCCGGTACTTTAGTGATAAAAATAGTCTGATTTAATAGGTTGTAAGAAAAGTCTAAATGTATCTACATTTATATTTATCAATTGTCTGCTCCTATGTTTACCTATCTGAACCGCATGCCATTTGTGGCATTGTTTGAAAGGTAATTGCTCAAAAGTCATAAAATTACTTCAAGGCTTTACTGGGAGAAAAAACGTAGCACAAGCATCATCTATGATCCATACAGGGTTTCATTTGAAGCTACAGAAGAACAAAGGGGAACAATCACTTAGAAGGTCCCTGGGCTAAGGTTCAGACAGGGAGTCCATGCAAGCCTTGTGTGACCTTGGCATTTTCCACTTACAGGGAAATAATGGCAAAGCTCATTTAAATTATTTTTCTCTCTGACTTGATGAGGATAAAGCTGGTGGTTTGTTTATAATTGGTCTGTTCAGGAAAAGATAATCTGCAGAATGACCATTAGGATGTGTCTAAAAGGGAGGTGGATGAAGGTGGGGTCTGTTTTTGTTGTCTCATAGTTAGAAGGCAAGATTTTAGAAGTAAAGTTTTTTTAAGTAGCAAATCTTAATATGAACATTGATAGTTTGGAGTCTGTTTATTTTAAAGAGATAAGGTCAGGGGAACTGAAAATACTTAGGTAACAATAGTGTCCATTCCTGAGGCAAGTTTATGCTAACTGATGGCAATACCAGGCCACTTCCTTTAGGTAATCAGGTATGTGTCAAGCACTGTTCAGTGCACTTTTTCAGTAGTAAGAGATAGCAGTTTCAGGGTTTCGGTGCTTCTATGCCACTACCAAACAAGTAGCATTTCTTTTAATAGCAGAAATTCTTCAAAGATAGCATTTCCCCATACACACCTTTTTCTTCAGATGTTCTTTTCTCTCTAGCCCTTTTTTTGGTTGTGTGCATTGTGTTATCCCCCAAACCCCAGCCCTCATTTCTGTGCTAGCTCTTAGTCATACAACTGCATACAAAGTTTTGACAGTTAATATACCTCAAATCCTCCAAAATATTGCCAATTACTGGTACAGTACTAGTAAGGCAATTGATATGAATAATGGTCAATGTATAAATATTTTGAGGTATGCTGAAGCAAATTACAAATATGCCTTAGGTGTAGATTTGCAACTAAGCAATTGTTAAAGTTGTGAATTTCATATATAAAAGACCTGCTGTAGCTAACAGTAATATAACATGATATTACTACATACATGCTGGAAAGATGCACAGACAAGTAGACTTGAAGGTTCAGCTAGTTTTACTAGCTCTACTCTTGGTAATAATAAGCAGATTCACACCAGGTTTATTAGAGCTGCTGCCTTCCTGCAGAAAAAGATTTACAAATCTCAAATGTTCTTTGTTCACCAATAAATCTGAATAGTTAATGGTCTATCTTTTAGTAACGCTTATGAGACCCTCCCTTTGCATCTACCTGACTTTCAGTTTGTCTGGAAAAAAGTTACAGTTCTTGATGGACTTTCTGTCAATATACACGTGCACATGTATCTCTGTATACTCCATCACTTGTGATCGATTGGTTTCCTCTTTTAGTGTATTCCTATTCCAAACTAAAGATAAAATTCAAGTTTTCATTTGATTGGTGTCCTCATATTTTCAGGCTACAGGAAGTGAGTGTATGGTTCTTGTCGAGATAACTACAACTGAGAATTTATTGTTGTTTTTTTTAAACAATGTATATCTTTGCTTCCAAAATCTCCCTCTTCCTGTTAGTAGCATGTATTATTTTTTAAACACTCAATGCCAAACAATATATTGAGGAAAACATGATCTTTACTTGCATTTCTGGACACATAAACAATATGGAATCAATAGGAAATAGAGCAAGTTTCCTCTTCTACAGCCTATTGATGTCAATAGAAAGACTTCTTGGCCTTTCCACAATTGCTAAGTGACCAAAAGGTTTGCATTCAAAGGGTGGTATATGCCTACAAGAGTTTCAGTTTGACAGGATCACGGAGGTGGAATGCTACACAGAAGGACGGTAATGAAGGAAGTTGCAGTGACATAATGCAGAGTCATTATATGAATGACTTATATGAAAAAGACTACGTAGGAGTAACACAAACTCAAGAAACAAAAAAACCCCACACCACAAGTCATATAGGAAAAGAAAACAAGTGGTTAGGCACAAAGTCTTTGGCAGAGAGAAGACACAAGAGCAGAGATATATCAAACAGATCGATTTATTTAGGGTCTTAAATCTTGACTCAGTTTTAGAGTACTTTTTGTCTGAGACTTGAATGCATCCTTAAATTTTCCTACCTTCAAAAAGGAGATTGACAGACCTGTTATTTGGCTAATCTAATTTTGCATGGAGAGAATTACAAAATCAGAAATAAGAATTGGAAGGTTGCCATGCAGCTCCTTATGCCCGTTGTGATGACCCAATGTTTTTCAGCTTCTGAGGGAACTGGGCCTACATGAGGGCTACTAGAAAAGCCTTACCATATGGGGCTGTTTGAACATCATGCTTAACCTCACAGTGAGTCTGGCAAAATGATATTTATTGGGCTGTCTTAAATAATCTCTTGGCAATACATGCAATACAGCATATTTATGCCCGAGCACTATATTCTGAAAAAAACCCACATTAGCATTTTAATTCAGCTTGTGTCATACTTACTAACTTTACTTGCAATTATAGAGAAATTGTACTGTGCTGTGCTTTCTCTGTCCAGTAATTCATTAGTAGCAATGGTTCCTTCAGTAGCATCTATTGTGAAGTAGCTGTCTGCATCATTCTTCCAATCGATGAAATATCTGTATGTGAAAAAAACATTGAACAAAGTAGATGCAAATGTGCAAAGATAACTCATTTATCATAACAGCAGTCTAGCTAGCTCAAGTTTTGCTGTTTTTCTCTTCCCAGCTATTACCATCCTTGCAGGAAGAAGACAATAAAGAATGATTTGCTTAATTTTTTTTTGCAGAGTTGAACTGCTCAAGGAAAAATGGGGTATAATAAAAATTTTAGTACTTCTGGTATGTGGATTATTTGAAAACTTTGAGCTCCCAAGAAGTTGATGCACAGCTTCTGTGACCCTGGTCACTTATACCAGTCACTTTGGAAAGCACAAGATAGGCAGAGAAAAGATATTTGAAATACTTCTTAACGTACAAATATCAATGAAGAATGAATCAGATCTCATCTCTTTACATCCATTTGTAGCTGCAAGAGGCTGGTCATAGCCTCAATGGGCTTGCAAAGTGTCCTGGTGGATGCATACAGGCTACTGGCACAGTCTATTTAATTAGCCCTCACTCAAAGAATGTTGAAAGAGTCACAGTATGGAAGATGGAGAAGAGCATGCTTATTCCCCTACATATATAGGAGCAATAAAAGGCTCTTTGTCTTCGGGAAGAATAGACAACTTTCATTTGCCCTGGAGCTGTGAGGAACAGAACAATACCATTGTTTATTATTATTCTCCTGAACCTGTTTTTTTTTGTGTTAAAAATATGAAAACAGAACAGATTAAATACTTTGTACTTATTTTTAATTTTACCATAGCAAGAACTTAATAAAAAGCAGAGATGCACTTGTAAACATAGCTGCTTAAAAGCAATCTGATAACTATTGCAAACCCATTTCCCTTAAATGCTAATTAATTTGAAAGTCTATTTTCACATTTAATGCTACTGTTTGTAGTCATAACAGAGTAATATTTTTTTTCTGATGCAGTGCCGCTGGCTACTAATTTCCTTTTCTTTTTTAGTCTCTTCATACTTTGATGATGCTTCTCAGAAACTAGGCAGGATGAAATTGAGGAACCCATTTGTGAGCAGTAGGCAATAAGAACAAAACAGCACTCAACAACAAGTACATTTAGAGGATCATAAAGGCCAGAGGACTCTGCCTATGACTACTCCTTGCATGTAAACCAGTGGGAATAAGAATATAAGCTAGTATTTCTTTCTCTAATTAGTGTGACTTATGGAAAGAATATATACAGAATGTAATGATGAACACTACGTTTATTGCTGTAGAAGGAAGCAATGGTAGAAAGGGGCATATGGAATATTCCTGAAGAAAATATCTCAGACTGGAACTCAAGAACGCAAATAGCTCGGGAAGACTTTAATGAAAAACAATCACAAATAAGGTACCATGCTCCTTTGGAGAAATTTTAACCAAAATCACAGGAAAACCCTATCCGTAGATGAAATAGGTTATTACATGAACTGACAGGCATCATTACCAGTTCAACGGTTTATTAGAAAAGCTAAGAAATGGCTTGATAAAGGCAGCATGTATCCTTTTACATGGCTGAGCAGGCATATTTTCTTGAATATGATAATATTGTCTACGCACATTTGTAATTTCAATCTCATTGTTCAAAATTTGGTTGACATAAATATGAAAAATATATAAGCCATGTATCAGAAACACCATTACACTGAGATACTCTTTCAGGAACAGTAAAATTACTCTTTGCATGTTTAATAGATTTTAATTTCTTCCAAAATTAAATGTGCAGTCACATAAAAAAAAAAAAGGATCAAGGTGAAAGTAACTTTGCTTATCTTTCTGCTTAGGAAGATGTGCTTTGTCTAAATACCCTTCACATTTCATACCACAGCACAAGCCAGTGAAGAAAGTACAGGACCTATTATTTCAAAGCACAGTGTAGGTGATAGCCTCCTTCACCAGGAGGCTTTGAAACTACAGAAGACATATTCAGCTTGAACACTGTTATGTCTGAAGTGGAGTTCAAGCATGAATATTTGTAGGATGAGAATCTGGAAGCATTCACATAGGTGATTAACTTCATGCACAAGACCAGTATGCCTACTCCTAAAAATAAGCATCAGCAGCACCGAAGTCCACAAAAAGCACTGGAAGAGCAAGAGCACTAATCTTGCTGAAACTCATGGCAGAATTCCTATGGGAACTGAGAAAGTTTCCAGAGATAAACCCAGGTATCTGGGACATAAAGTCTGACATTTCATGTTAGATTGTGACAAAAAGAGGAACACTGTTGAAATCTTGGTATTAGGACAGCTATCTAGATCTTCTAGTCACGGTATAGAATTTTGAAACAACTGAATTTGGTTTGTTTGACTGCTTAGAGTCCCTGCAAGACAGACCATGGATAACTGCACTAATCCCAAGAGGCATTTTTCTCCTTGAAAAGTTAGAGAGAACAGGCACAGCCTTACTTGTTGATATAGGACACAGAAGTATTCTTTTTCAGAAGCACCTAAACAGGCCTGCCTGGCAGCTTTGAGTACCAGGACATTGATAGATTGTTCATATTCATTGACAGGGAAGAAAAGTTGAACTCTATGTCTCCCTTTCCCAGCAGAGGACTGTATTCCAGACTAGATTATTGAAATGGTGGGAAGATAAGCGTGGAAGGATATACCTTCGCTAACATTGTTTGGGTTTTCTCAAGAATAGCTGTATTTGTACATCAAGTAGGATAGAAGAGACAGAATAAAAATATTTGATTTATAAAATAATGAGAGTCAAATCTGAAGGACTGTCATCTTAGGAGCTCCAAGAATAATTCGCATTCATCTTGGCTAAATGGTGAGGCTGTGTGCAGTTCATGGGGCCTCATGGAACACCACCCTAAAAGAGGGGTCATTTTCTTTTGAAGAGCAGAAGACAATCGGGAAGACTATGTGAACTAGCTACAGTACAGAAGATAGCACAGAGTGCTTGAAGGAGCGCTGTTGAATACATGAGTGACAGCAGATGACCCTTTTGAAGATAACAGGAACTTTGAGCCATCAAGCAGACAACTGTAGTTGCTGTTATATGTATATATATGCAGACTGTTATACCATGAATAAAAGAACTAGACAGTTGTCCTGCTGCTGCCTTGGAAACATGTGTGACAACAAGCTCAGAGGGGATGAGAGGTGGCAGAAGGCTTAAGAAGGCTGTGAAACTCGGGACTTTGGTTTGGTTTTTGGTCTTAAAAATGTGGAGGTAAAGGATTCCCCTGCCTAGGAGGGACAGCCTTGGGAACAGTAGGCTTGATCCTCAACAAAAGTTTGTAAATCTTTTTGTGTTCCTTTCTTGTTCTATCTTGATAGTGACAGCAGTGGTGACACAGTGCAACAGAGGAATCATATAACAGGTTAAAGTAAGCAACAACTCACAACATGAGACTGTATATTTTTTTTTTTTCAGTTGCTGCTTAACCACAATAAACAGTATGCATTTGTGTGCCTGTAAATTGGCCCTTAGTGGGGATTTCACAAGCTATTCCCAAATTCGCAGAGGAAAGCATATCATGGCTTGGACTAAACTCAAAAAGGAGAGTTTAGGAGAAAGTCTCAATTCCTTACCCTGGTACCCAGTGAGATAGAACACTGATTTTGGGGAGAAAAATGTTGCGAGGGATGAAATAACAGTTTTATGTAATGCAGATCACTAATTGTGTACGTGACCTGTCGTGGTTTGGCCGCAGATGAGAACAAAGGACCAGGTGGCAGCCGCTCGCACAAATCAGAGTCCCCCACCAGCGGCGTGGC